>JAXCGZ010019737.1:0-15000 GCA_037179515.1 Halocaridina rubra
GTCGGAAATCCTAACAAGGCTTCGATAGAGGCCTACAAACGATCTCAAAATTAAATCCCCTACCAATATAATATAATTAATATTACATGCATAGACATACAAGCAAATATATTATAAGGGGGTTTGTGTACTGTTGATATGTGAATGATTAAATAAACTCTCCTCACTTGAAATTAAAACTTCCTCATACAGAATAATTAATTTTCCAACATACATTCTACCTACGAGTGTTCAATTAAATGAGCTCATTCTGTCCCTCACACGTAGTCATAAATATTGTTAGAAATAAGTTAAATCTGTACTCATCTATCCGGAAAACACAAATGTCGTCAGCAATCACGGGACTCCGAATCAAACTCGAATATCTTCTGATCACGTATCTCTGACGCGTTCTTCTACTTGAGTGCCTTGTAGCATCTCACGACAGCAACTAATTTAATTACTCATTAACAAACTTATAAGTACTGTCAATAAACACAGTAAACATGAGTGCCTCGTAGCATCTCATGACACCAACTGAGAATAAACTCACAAATGAAACAAAGCACAAACTCAAGCGTTCACATTTTTCATAATTATTAGAACAAAATTTCCCAATGACATTAAATATATCGTTCATTCAGCACAAGAAAAATCATGTTCTGAACACGTGGATAATTATAATTGCGAAGAACTCTGTTTACACAAAGTAATCAACGTTATCATGACACGGTAAAAGATTAATTGGCAGAAAGCCTACCAAAGCAGATTTCGCTCTCGACTTAGGAGCTATACATTCACTATGCATAAAAATACTAATACATACTTCATATAAATGAAAACGTATACATACAATGTCTGTAAATCTACATAAATGCACTTAAACTACAATAAAAAGAAATATCACGCAAAACAACACTTACATAATGTACGTAGAAATAAACTATCTTGAAATATATTCAAGACATCCTTGGCTTCTCCAAAAAAAGAAAAAAAAAGGGGGGTCTCCTCATCAGTACTACAATTTATAATCTATGATTATGCTTGCCCACAGTTCTTCAACCTTTTGGGCAGCTTGACGCTCAGATCTTTCATAATTTGATGATTCCTCTTTGTATACTTTTGACAACAGACATTCCCATGAGAGCTTTTCTGATCAGGCTCTCAAAATAAATTTTTTCCTCTTCTTAGCAAGGGTGAAATTAGACCTAAGGGGTCAATGAATATGCTCATCAGTGACAGAAGTTTCTGGTTGGTCAACACTTCACTAGCCTTCAGATCTTTCAAAAACAGCTTGTCTGTATTATCATTCCAGATTAAACTATTGATTGTTTCTTTAGGAGATCTAGATTTTTCAGAAAGGAACAAATCCAGTACCCTTTGAAGTCTTGCATTGTTGGAATTCCATGCTTGCAGTGATATTTCGGCGTTTTCCCACTCTATATCTGCAGTATTGTATTCATCAAACTGTTTCACTTTATTGGTACAAGCATCCAACATATTACCTATATGATAATTTTCCAATATCTCCTCCAACTGTTTCCCTAGAGACTTCATTTGTCCAAAGGTGCTTCAAGGAACAGAATCTGTAGAACTTTCAAGTGTAGTGTTATCTTCGTAATACACTTCTTGCTTATTTACTCCAATACTCTCTGGTTCCCACAACTTATTAACAGGCTCTATGGCCTGTTCAATCAACAACTTATTAACTGGCTATATAGTCTCTTCAATCAACTCTTGAGTAGATGCAGGCTAAAACTGTGTTCCTACTCGCATAACAATTTGACTTTGCACATTACTGGGTTCATGTTGAGTATCACAAGGAATATCGCCATACAACATGACACCACCCGGTGTTTCCATCAAACTATAGACATCCCACTTGTTATTACCACTAACAAACTGACTAAAATGTAAGGCACCAATAACAATGCCAATGTTATCAAGTACAACACTATCAATATCTTCATCGGCCAACTTGTGACCATGAGACTTTAACAAATTTCCCTCCTTTGCTAGTCCTGGAGTGTGGATGCTAATTACCATATCATCAAATACGGGTAATTTAAATGTGGCTCTTCTTTTCCCCAATTTAATAACTACATTTACAACAGGAAAACTTCCTTTCTTCGTCTCAGAATGAAATGCATCAATACCAAGAGACATCTTATCTACTGGGCTTAACTTAAGCCTTTCAGCTAATTTCCTAGTTATAAAGGAACACTGGGAACCTGTATCAAAGAATAACCTATTGTTTACCCAAAGATTTCCCTTTGAGCTGCTTATTTTTCCACTGGAAGGAGGCAGAGCACATGAAGGTAAACTCGACTTCACCATTTGCCTTTGTACTGCATTCATAGTCATCACACCAACATTTTTCTTGCCCTTTTCTGAGCCAGAATGTTCTTGCTCATTGCTTGACTCATCTATATTTGAACCATTTCCTGACTGTTCATTCAGAAATGTAGGTTCTTCAAATCTTCTACGAAATTTGGACTCTTGTTTGTAACACAAGGCTGCATGATGACCATTTTTCTTACATTTTTTACAGTTTAACTTAGTGTAACATTTATTTGCATAATGCCCTGACTGAGTGCATCTCAGATATTTGTTACTGTCTCTCAATTTGTCTCTGCGTTCATTTATGCTTACTACTTTGTTACACTGTTCAGACTTATGACCTTGCCAACCACAGAATATACATTCTGTTTTACTATTTTCTCTTTTTACAACAGCACCAAAACTACCCACACTCTTCTTATAGGACTGAGTCTCATTTCTCTGGGGGATTTGGGTCTCTCCCTTTGTGTTACCTTTAGTGTTGTTACCTTCTATATGATATACATATTTTCCCAGTTCCTTTAAGAGGGTTTCAAATGTAGGATATTTTTGTCTATTTTCATGCTAATCCAGTTCTCTAGATCATCTGGTAATTTCATAATCACGAGTTCTAAAAACACCCAATCAGTATTCTCCATGTTTCTATATTTTTTCAGACTTCGAGTAATGGTTTCAAATTCCTGCTTGAACTTAAAAAGTTATGAATAATTAGAAGAGAGAGTTGGTATTTTTACCAATTTCCTCATTATATTTCGTACAATCCTGTCCTTGCTGGCATAAACAGCTAGTAGCTGCTGAATGCATTCATTATAACTCTCAATAGCAACAGGATATCCCTTTATGGTGTCTTTGGGATCTCCTTTAAGGGCATTTCTCGAGATGGCAAACTTTGTCATAGTTGACATAGAAGTACCATGTATTAAACTATCAAATGTATCCCAAAACTCGTTCCATTCATCATAGTTTCCAGAGAACTGTGGTATTTTTACTTAAGGAAATTTAGATTTGGGTTATCCACTGGGGAGGCTTGACTTCTCGGAACTAGGAGCTCTAGTACTCTTTATAGTTCCTAGCTTACGAATCCGTTCTAGGACAGTTAAGCTAATCTCATTTACTGCTTCAACAAGATTGTCATGTTCTATATCTTCCTCTTCAAAATCCCTTTTAAGAGACTTATCCTCGACATATCCTTCATATTTCCTATCATATCTTCCAAATCTTTCTGTTAGTTTTTGATGATATCTCTCTAAATAAGTAACAACAAGTGTCTCGTCATCTTTGGCAAGTTCTGTTTGACACCCAATACAATCACGTTGAATCGATTCCAGATGACGTTGTAATGCCTCGGGTTTAACCGACATATTGAGAAAGCAAACAGAACATAGAAAACAACAGACAAATAGTTTATGTAAATATATTATCAAATAAACCACGATCTTCTTTATATATCCCCAATGCAACAAACATTCATTCTTTAAAGAGTATCATAAGACAATCTTCCAAAATTTCAAGATACTAGCATAAAGTTATTCAATTCCATCAATTATGACGCCAATCCTCTAAGTGTAAAACACACTATTCATTTACTAAACGATACTGTTAAGTCAGCAACAATAAATGGAAAGTGTAACATAATCCACACTGTTCCTCCAATAAACGACACTGTCAAGTCAGCAACAATAAATGGAAAGTGTAACGTAATCCACACTGTTCCTTCAATAAACGACACTGTGCACCCAGCAGTTGGTGGGTCACTACTTTCCGTTTACTAACGTAAACAAAGCAATCAATGCGAAAGTTATATTCGCAATATTCATGCAAATACATGCAACGTTCCTCCTTTTTTTCCGCTGAAATATGGACGATTTTAACCGTAGAGTTTTACACTAAATTCTTACAAGGTGGGAGTTTATCTAAAATGTACACTATTTTCACCATTACCACACCAATTCTCATCCTGTTCGACAGACCAAAAGCTGTGGAGGATTTCCTATGTGTTATTACCCTTCGATATTATAACCCCCTAAAGTCGGAATTCCTGACACGGCTTCGGTAGAAACCTACAAACGATCTCAAAATTAAATCCTCTACCAAGAAAATATAATTAATATTACATGCATAGACCTACATGCAAAAATATTATAAGGGGGTTTGTGTACTATTGATATGTGAATGATTAAATAAACTCTCCTCATCTTAAATTAAAACTCCCTAATACAGAATAATAAATTTCCCAACATACATTCTACCTACAAGTGTCCAATTAAATGAGCTCATTCTGTCCCTCACACGTAGTCATAAATTTTGTTAGAAATAAGTTAAATCTGTACTCATCTATCCGGAAAACACAAATGTCGTCAGCAATCACGGGACTCCGAATCAAACACGAATATCTTCTGATCACGTATCTCTACCACGTTCTTCTACTTGAGTGCTTCGTAGCATCTCACGACAGCAACTAATTACTCATTAACAAACCTATAAGTACTGTCAATAAACACAGTAAACATGAGTGCTTCGTAGCATCTCACGACAACAACTGAGAAACAAAGCACAAACTCAATCGTTCACATTTTTCATAATCATTAGAACAAAATTTCCCAATGACATTAAATATATCGTTCATTCAGCACAAGAAAAATCATGTTCTGAACACGTGGATAATTATAATTGCGAAGAACTCTGTTTACACAAAGTAATCAACGTTATCATGACGCGGTAAAAGATTAATTGGCAGAAAGCCTACCAAAGCAGATTTCGCTCTCGACTTAGGAGCTATGCATTCACTATGCATAAAAATACTTATACATACTTCATATAAATGAAAACGTATACATACAATGTCTGTAAATCTACATAAATGCACTTAAACTACAATAAAAATAAATATCACGCAAAACAACACTTACATAATGTACGTAGAAATAAACTATCTTGAAATATATTCAAGACATCCTTGGCTTCTCCAAAAAAAAGAAAAAAAAGGGGGGTCTCCTCATCAGTACTACAATTTATAATCTATGATTAAGCTTGCCCACAGTTCTTCAACCTTTTGGGCAGCTTGACGCTCAGATCTTTCATAATTTGATGATTCCTCTTTGTATACTTTTGACAACAGACATTCCCATGAGAGCTTTTCTGATCAGGCTCTCAAAATAAAAATTTTTCCTCTTCTTAGCAAGGGTGAAATTAGACCTAAGGGGTCAATGACTATGCTCATCAGTGACAGAAGTTTCTGGTTGGTCAACACTTCACTAGCCTTCAGATCTTTCAAAAACAGCTTGTCTGTATTATCATTCCAGATTAAACTAATGATTGTTTCTTTAGGAGATCTAGATATTTCAGAAAGGAACAAATCCAGTACCCTTTGAAGTCTTGCATTGTTGGAATTCCATGCTTGCAGTGATATTTCGGCGTTTTCCCACTCTATATCTGCAGTATTGTATTCATCAAACTGTTTCACTTTATTGGTACAAGCATCCAACATATTACCTATATGATAATTTTCCAATATCTCCTCCAACTGTTTCCCTAGAGACTTCATTTGTCCAAAGGTGCTTCAAGGAACAGAATCTGTAGAACTTTCAAGTGTAGTGTTATCTTCGTAATACACTTCTTGCTTATTTACTCCAATACTCTCTGGTTCCCACAACTTATTAACAGGCTCTATGGCCTGTTCAATCAACAACTTATTAACTGGCTATATAGTCTCTTCAATCAACTCTTGAGTAGATGCAGGCTAAAACTGTGTTCCTACTCGCATAACAATTTGACTTTGCACATTACTGGGTTCATGTTGAGTATCACAAGGAATATCGCCATACAACATGACACCACCCAGTGTTTCCATCAAACTATAGACATCCCACTTGTTATTACCACTAACAAACTGACTAAAATGTAAGGCACCAATAACAATGCCAATGTTATCAAGTACAACACTATCAATATCTTCATCGGCCAACTTGTGACCATGAGACTTTAACAAATTTCCCTCCTTTGCTAGTCCTGGAGTGTGGATGCTAATTACCATATCATCAAATACGGGTAATTTAAATGTGGCTCTTCTTTTCCCCAATTTAATAACTACATTTACAACAGGAAAACTTCCTTTCTTCGTCTCAGAATGAAATGCATCAATACCAAGAGACATCTTATCTACTGGGCTTAACTTAAGCCTTTCAGCTAATTTCCTAGTTATAAAGGAACACTGGGAACCTGTATCAAAGAATAACCTATTGTTTACCCAAAGATTTCCCTTTGAGCTGCTTATTTTTCCACTGGAAGGAGGCAGAGCACATGGAGGTAAACTCGACTTCACCATTTGCCTTTGTACTGCATTCATAGTCATCACACCAACATTTTTCTTGCCCTTTTCTGAGTCAGAATGTTCTTGCTCATTGCTTGACTCATCTATATTTGAACCATTTCCTGACTGTTCATTCAGAAATGTAGATTCTTCAAACCTTCTACGAAATTTGGACTCTTGTTTGTAACACAAGGCTGCATGATGACCATTTTTCTTACATTTTTTACAGTTTAACTGAGTGTAACATTTATTTGCATAATGCCCTGACTGAGTGCATCTCAGATATTTGTTACTGTCTTTCAATTTGTCTCTGCGTTCATTTATGCTTACTACTTTGTTACACTGTTCAGACTTATGACCTTGCCAACCACAGAATATACATTCTGTTTTACTATTTTCTCTTTTTACAACAGCACCAAAACTACCCACACTCTTCTTATGGGACTGAGTCTCATTTCTCTGGGGGATTTGGGTCTCTCCCTTTGTGTTACCTTTAGTGTTGTTACCTTCTATATGATATACATATTTTCCCAGGTCCTTTAAGAGGGTTTCAAATGTAGGATATTTTGTGTCTATTTTCATGCTAATCCAGTTCTCTAGATCATCTGGTAATTTCATAATCACGAGTTCTAAAAACACCCAATCAGTATTCTCCATGTTTCTATATTTTTTCAGACTTCGAGTAATGGTTTCTAATTCCTGCCTGAACTTAAAAAGTTATGAATAATTAGAAGAGGGAGTTGGTATTTTTACCAATTTCCTCATTATATTTCGTACAATCCTGTCCTTGCTGGCATAAACAGCTAGTAGCTGCTGAATGCATTCATTATAACTCTCAATAGCAACAGGATATCCCTTTATGGTGTCTTTGGGATCTCCTTTAAGGGCATTTCTCGAGATGGCAAACTTTGTCATAGTTGACATAGAAGTACCATGTATTAAACTATCAAATGTATCCCAAAACTCGTTCCATTCATCATAGTTTCCAGAGAACTGTGGTATTTTTACTTAAGGAAATTTAGATGTGGGTTATCCACTGGGGAGGCTTGACTTCTCGGAACTAGGAGCTCTAGTACTCTTTATTGTTCCTAGCTTACGAATCCGTTCTAGGACAGTTAAGCTAATCTCATTTACTGCTTCAGCAAGATTGTCATGTTCTATATCTTCCTCTTCAGAATCCCTTTTAAGAGACTTATCCTCGATATATCCTTCATATTTCCTATCATATCTTCCAAATCTTTCTGTTAGTTTTTGATGATATCTCTCTAAATAAGTAACAACAAGTGTCTCGTCATCTTTGGCAAGTTCTGTTTGACACCCAATACAATCACGTTGAATCGATTCCAGATGACGTTGTAATGCCTCGGGTTTAACCGACATATTGAGAAAGCAAACAGAACATAGAAAACAACAGACAAATAGTTTATGTAAATATATTATCAAATAAACCACGATCTTCTTTATATATCCCCAATGCAACAAACATTCATTCTTTAAAGAGTATCATAAGACAATCTTCCAAAATTTCAAGATACTAGCATAAAGTTATTCAATTCCTTCAATTATGACGCCAATCCTCTAAGTGTAAAACACACTATTCATTTACTAAACGATACTGTTAAGTCAGCAACAATAAATGGAAAGTGTAACGTAATCCACACTGTTCCTCCAATAAACGACACTGTCAAGTCAGCAACAATAAATGGAAAGTGTAACGTAATCCACACTGTTCCTTCAATAAACGACACTGTGCACCCAGCAGTTGGTGGGTCACTACTTTCCGTTTACTAACGTAAACAAAGCAATCAATACGAAAGTTATATTCGCAATATTCATGCAAATACATGGAACGTTCCTCCTTTTTTTCCGCTGAAAAATGGACGATTTTAACCGTAGAGTTTTACACTAAATTCTTACAAGGCGGGAGTTTATCTAAAATGTACACTATTTTCACCATTACCACACCAATTCTCATCCTGTTCGACAGACCAAAAGCTGTGGAGGATTTCCTATGTGTTATTACCCTTCGATATTATAACCCCCTAAAGTCGGAATTCCTGACACGGCTTCGGTAGAAACCTACAAACGATCTCAAAATTAAATCCTCTACCAAGAAAATATAATTAATATTACATGCATAGACCTACATGCAAAAATATTATAAGGGGGTTTGTGTACTATTGATATGTGAGTGATTAAATAAACTCTCCTCATCTTAAATTAAAACTCCCTAATACAGAATAATAAATTTTCCAACATACATTCTACCTACAAGTGTCCAATTAAATGAGCTCATTCTGTCCCTCACACGTAGTCATAAATATTGTTAGAAATAAGTTAAATCTGTACTCATCTATCCGGAAAACACAAATGTCGTCAGCAATCACGGCACTCCGAATCAAACACGAATATCTTCTGATCACGTATCTCTACCACGTTCTTCTACTTGAGTGCTTTGTAGCATCTCACGACAGCAACTAATTACTCATTAACAAACCTATAAGTACTGTCAAGAAACACAGTAAACATGAGTGCTTCATGGCATCTCACGACACCAACTGAGAAACAAAGCACAAACTCAATCGTTCACATTTTTCATAATCATTAAAACAAAATTTCCCAATGACATTAAATATATCGTTCATTCAGCACAAGGAAAATCATGTTCTGAACACGTGGATAATTATAATTGCGAAGAACTCTCTGTTTACACAAAGTAATCAACGTTTTCATGACGCGGTAAAAGATTAATTGGCAGAAAGCCCACCAAAGCAGATTTCACTCTCAACTTCGGAACTATTCATACATTATGAAGAAAAATACTTATACATACTTCATATAAATGAATTCGTATACATACAATGTCTATAAATTTACATACATGCACTTAAACAACAATAAAAAAAAACTATTATGCAAAACAACACTTACGTAATGTACGTAGAAATAAACTGTCTTAAAATATATTCAAGACATCTTATATGCTCTATACAATAATGTACACAATGATATATGCTTAAAATTTTAGTGGCAAGAGCTTATGAAATTTACGCCATGACCAGAAAATGATGTTTTCTGTAAATGCTTAAATCAAACTTATTATTTTGTCCTATGATTAGTATATCTTCGAATGAGATTTTATCAAGCGAATCATCAACGCATCATTTATAAAAAAAAAATAGGCTTGCACCCTTCAGGACATTTATTTAACCAGGACGTTTCATTAAAACAATCATGTGTTAGATAATGAAGCAGATAATGGACATCCCATCAGCAATCCGCTAGTTTGTTTGTAGTAAATGTCATTGAATAAGAGGCATGAGTCTCCCACAGCTAAACTCAGCTGGTTTTATTTAACAACCAATGGTCCATGCCCCGAAAACTATTATCATTCTCGTTCTCCTACATCAGATTGGTAGGACGTCTACAGCTTCACTCACAGGTACATTAGTGTAGAGAGACGTAATGTCAAGGCTAGCAATGAATGCATTATCATCTAATCTTAAGTGTTTCAGGTCATTGAAAAATTCATATGAATTCAATAATGAATAATAGTTCCTAGTGAGATGCTCTAGATGAGGTACGAGAAGGTTTTATCAATTATTATTAAAAGTCTTGAAAGATGAGAGTACAGGACGTAGGAAAGTATTCACTTTGTGCAATTTTTGTAATCAACACATAATTCCTGAATTGGAGCCTGATGCATATATTGATTTGTATTCCTCGTCTGATATGCATTTCTTTTGATGTATCTATTTTAAAAACCTGTTAAGTTTATCCCCCAGTAACAAATTATATTTCATTGCACTTACATATGTAATTATCTCAAATGTCGCAGTATATAGTAATATCTTTATCAATAAACTCAATTTAGACAGTCAGGGAAAAGAAAAGCACGTTTCCATTCATGAATGGCTTTTAGATATTAAAAAATGCCACATGACTAACAGCACAATATATAAATTTACAAAAAAATCAGCATCATATAGGTTAACAACGAGGAAATAACCTCAGTAAGATAAATTTCTAATGGCTCCTCCCCTATATATTTCGCCAAGTGGCATCGCCCTCCTAAAGGCTACGTCATCAATAACCAATCACCGACAGATGAGAAAAATGACATAATTAATTGCCAAACATCAACCGTGAAAACAATTTGTATGTAACCCTGTCATCAACAGCCAATTCTCCTTCAAATATGTAAATTAACCGTCAACGAGATGTTATGTAATTTTCGTGATAATTTTTCATACAAACGATTTCGTTCATTCAATAATTACTTTAGATGTTATTCGTGACAGAGACACGTCTGGCAATTCTTTTCCCGATTTAACGTTGCCTGTGAGAATATTTTTAGCATTTTTGTTCAGTCAAACACTTATTATATGTCTTTCTTATTTATCAAATCATATTAATCAACATTTTAGAGGCTATAAAGGTATGTGTAACAGAAATATAGGAAACACATGCACACGTGTGAGTATGCATGCATGTGCATAACGTTAATCTGTCATAATTTTTTTTTCAATAATTTTTACCAAGAAATAAAAAAAAAAGTGCATATGCAAACTTTTTTAAAGAAAGTTCATGAAGTGTATTCAAAACTTTTCTTAATTGAACCATATAGTCTACAAGATTTATAAATATCAATAAAGGTCTCAAATTTACCATTATTATTTTGAAGTCGCCTCTGAGAGGTTTTAGTCGTATTTTCAGAGTTTTCCTAAGCAAACTTTCTCACATTTTCGAAATATTATTTAGAATCTTCATTACTGTCGTAGTATATTTCATAACAAGGAAGCTACATTGACGTTTAAAAAGATTTCATTTGGTGCTTCAGAATTCCGAAGACTCTCGGAGAGATGTTTGATCAAGTCTTTCCCCGCTTTTCTAGCTGTGTAAAATATTCTTGGTAAACATCGCTAAGGCGTAAGTAAACGATTTTCCTCCTTCGGTTTTAGTTTTACGTCACGGACTCCCTTTCCACCAAGGGTTAGGACAGTTGCCTTCATGCGAAGGACTTGTTTTGGCAGATGTAATCGTTACCCTGAGTGCATGCCCTTGCTAACCTCAGACCGTGATGGGGCGCGAATCCTCGACCTGACGCCTCGAAGTCGAGGACGCTACCCCTTGGGCCACGGTGATTACTCTTCGCTACACAAACTCTACCCAGTTGTAATAAGCGGAATTTTTTTTTTTATTTTTTTACTATGGGGAAAAAGGATACATATAGAGCGCCTGTTTTAATTTTATTTCCTGATCTATCTCTTTATAAAGCCATTCTGTATAATAATTAATTATCATGAATACTACTACTACTTTTATTAATAATAATAATAATAATAATAATAATAATAATAATAATAATAATAATAATAATAATAATAATAATAATAATAATAATAATAATAATAATAATAAAAATAATAATAATAATAATAATAATAATAATAATAATAATAATAATAATAATAATAATAATAATAATAATAATAATAATAATAATAATAATAATAATAATAATAATCATTACTAAGGTTTGAAGAAACTCAGACATTCGACATACATTTCTCTTTCTCCATTTATTTATTACTGAGTTTGCTTTAGGGTTATGGAGTTTACTTGAAATATTTACGGGCCAAGTACGGTTGAGAGTTTGATATAACCCACAAACGGTCTCAGAAAGGTCATTGATGTGCCTCCCTCGTATGCCACACTTCTCCTCGAGTAGTCCTAGAAGCCAGATTCTTGGGATCGCCAATCCGTTAGTTGATCTGCAGCAAATTTATTGATACAAACAAACAGACAAACAAATATTCATTTTCATTTTTGTACAATGGCTATTCTTATACAATTTAAGAGTAACTTATAAGTAGACATGTAATTGAACTAATCAGTAAAAGGGTAATACGTACAGTTAAAGTAAATATAGCTTTCCTAGAAAATAATAATACTGTAATAAATATGTTAACAATAATGCTAATAATAAAGTAGTAATAATAACACTCGATACAGGATCGTTGTTATTGGCATCATCACCATATTTGTATTCCTTACAATCAGAATAATTAGTCCTTAGCTTAGGGAAAAGAGAAGGCGATCTCAGTTTACATACAGAGAAGTTAGTAGTAAGGGAAATTGCATTAAATCATTAAGTTTAATTAATGTGTAAGAAGCAACTATTTGTCCAAAACAAAACTATATAGTTTGCCTTTAAAAGTTGCGAATGAGGATGAATTTTTAAAATGCTCTGCAATATTGTTCCAGAGTGATCGCCCTTTAATAGTGATCATCTTTAAACCTGCTTCTGTGTTTGTTATATGTAGAAAGAGCTCACTACTTTGTCTTGAGTTGGCTCCCCTTATATCCCTGACTGTTTTTAAATCAAATAGCCAGCTAGGATAATGATGGTTCAAAATTTTTTATACAAAAACATTGATAGCATAGACGACCTTGTTTTCTTCAAGCAACCACCCAAGTTTTTAGAGAGCTGGTGTGGTGTGGGCATATTTTTTTTATTCCTCCCAGGGCAACTCTAGCTGAAAAATTAATAAGCTCCTGTATTCTGTTTATCTGAGTCTAAGTGATATCTTCCCAAACAGTTGTGCAGTAATTAATGTGACTTAGGGCTAGATATTCAACAAGAGTTATTCGAGTGGTAGTCTCAAAATTGTCTTTTATACGTGATAAGTACATTAATGTTCCTGTAACCTCTTTGCATACTTTATCTATAGGGAATCAAACAAGATGTAGTTATCAAAGTGAATTCCTAGATTTTTTACTGTTTTGCTAGGTCTAATGATATTGGCGCAAAAATTAATTGTTTTGTTTTCTGGAATTTGTGCTATATGGAATCTTGAGCCAATAAATATGCACTGTGTTTTACTTTCGTAAATTAACAGCCTAATTTTTTGAAAATAGGCTTAAATTTCTGATAGTGCGGTTTTTGCTCTTAAGGTTAGTTGTGGGAGATTATTAATATCACCACTAAGGAGTAGCTGAGTGTCATCTGCATATTGTACGACTAGACAGTCAGAAATGAAAGAAAATAGATCATTTACGCAAATGGAGAAGAGGATAGGACCAAGTACTGATCCCTGTGAAACACCAAATGATACATGTTTTGGCGTAGATAATACTATTAAGACGGATAGTCTGTTTGCAATTAGATTGATACTCTCTAAACCAGCTCGACTCAATATTTAGGTTATTAAATTTAATAATAAGAATTTAATTTTTTACACTGTCGAAGGCTTTTGATAAGTCTAATAATACAAACAGAGATATTTTTTCATATCTATATTATTATGGATACTATTAGTAACTTTGAGCAGTGCAGCTTCTATCGGGAGGTTCGGTCTGAAACCATGTTGGTAAATAGCTAATAGTCTGTTTGTCTTTAGATAGGACATTAGCTGGCATGCAAAACTGTTTTCTAATATTTTAGAGAAAATGGGTAGCGGGGAAATGGGATGAAGTTTGTCACATCTTCTCTGTCCCCCTTTTTATACTGAGGTATTAAATGTGATTTTTTCAAGAGTCAGTAAGCCTTTTAGTAACAATGGAAGAGTTTATAACAGCTAGAATATAAGATATAATCAGGGGTAGAGTATCTTTGATGAATTGATATTGGTATACCATCTGGACTATAAAAGCCAGAGTTTCTAAGGCTCTTTATGGTAAGAATTAGGGTAGTACAGTTGCAAGAATTTACCTTGAATTATTCTCTTGCACTTACATTGGAAGAATTGACTTTTAAGTAATTACTCATGTTCACTGAGTTGATGTTTTCATGTGTTTTCTCATATATATTTTTCCCAATGTTAGCAAAATAGTTATTAAAGTTTTCTGCTTTGTCTTTCAAATATGCAATATTTTAATAACTTTCTGTGGTAGTCTTTCCATTTAGTATCATGCTTCTTATCACTTCTCATGTTGCCGCTGTATCATGTCTAGAGTCATTAAATTGTTTTTTGTAATAGTTTTTTCACTTAAGTCGATGAGGGATCTGACACATTTCTTTTCTACTTTATAACGTTCACTTAGAGTTATATCATATATATTAATTTTTAGCTCTTTTTGTATTTGATTTCTAATTTGCATTGCCTCATTGATGTCATTAGTTAGCTAGGAGGCTGAGGGGCGGGTTAGTGAGTGACCAACTATCTAAGCATTCACGGAAGACATTTGTTAAAATCTCAAACTGCAAATCGACGCTATCTGTGTTTATTATACCATTAAGTATATATCTGTTGTTGATATATGCTTCACAAAAGATATCTGGGGAGTAATTTTTTAGACACCGGAATGTCTTGAAGAGAGGCTTCCTTTGGGGCTTGTTTATGTTTAGAATAGCAATGTTGAGCTCGTGA
>JAXCGZ010019737.1:20000-36953 GCA_037179515.1 Halocaridina rubra
CATTAATTCAATTCCCAATCTCATTCGGGCCATGAAATAACCAGATAAGCACATTACATATGTGAAAACATAAATCATTTTTTACCCCGACCGGGACTCGAACCTAGGACTTATGATTACTAAGTCAAGGCGCTACCACTACACCACAGAAGGTTAAAAGGAATCCAACCTTATAGCTTATATCTGCTATACTTAGGAATGAACGCATTCTAACTGAATGCCACTATGTTCATATTACAGATTCCCCAACCTCACTCGTGGCTTCATTTTAGCATTTAATTCAATTCCCAATCTCATTCGGGCCATGAAATAACCAGATAAGCACATTACATATGTGAAAACATGAATAATTTTTTACCCCGACCGGGACTCGAACCTAGGACTTATGATTACTAAGTCAAGGCGCTACCACTACACCACAGAAGGTTAAAAGGAATCCAACCTTATAGCTTATATCTGCTGTACTTAGGAATGAACGCATTCTAACTGAATGCCACTATGTTCATATTACAGATTCCCCAACCTCACTCGTGGCTTCATTTTAGCATTTAATTCAATTCCCAATCTCATTCGGGCCATGAATTAACCAGATAAGCACATTACATATGTGAAAACATGAACCATTTATTACCCCGACCGGGACTCGAACCTAGGACTTAGTAATCATAAGTCCTAGGTTCGAGTCCCGGTCGGGGTAAAAAATGATTCATGTTTTCACATATGTAATGTGCTTATCTGGTTATTTCATGGCCCGAGTGAGATTGGGAATTGGAATTAAATGCTAAAAAGGACCTTTCTTAGGTGAACCTGCAGTTCCCCTCGTACCGCAGATCCCCTCCCATTCACACCAGAATGTCCTCATCGGAAAATGTTGACCTTTCTGACCTTCCATGCGTAAATACTGATAATTTTCCCGAAGTGTTTATATCATCTCTGGACAGAATATTCGTATATTCACCTGAGGACATCAGAAGGGAATTGGAAAAAATTATAAGTCACTCTGTACAAAACAAGTCAACCTTTGCTTTCGAAGGTAGTGGAACTCTTTCCCCAATACAGTGGTAAACTCATCATTAAAAAAACGAGTTAAAAAAGACATAATTACAAACATAATAACTTTTAGCACAAGTGTCCTGAATATCTCAATGAACGGTGAACTTGACAAACTATTTCAACCTCAAACTTCGGTTGTAAAATCCATAGAGTCTAAAAAAACACATGACCTAGGAGACCTACATCGAATGATAGAAAGCCTTGCAGATAAGGTGAAAATTTTGGAAGCATATGCTGAAAAGGTGAAAGCCTTACAACACAAGGTGGGTTTACTAGAATCTGACATTGTCCTACTTAAAAGAGATAATTCTAGGCTGAAACTCCTATCAGAAACATCTCCACCTCTCAGTTCAGTGCCATCACTTAACAACGATGATGTCCCTTCCATCAACAACCCTCAGCTTTGCAAACTAGGTTTTCTGTCTCTACTCACAATTCCTTCATTGCATTGAGAGACGAATGTGACAGTGGTAGTGAAGAAGAGGTAGATCCAGATAAAAGTGATAGTCATCAAGACAACCTGAATACACCATCTAGCATAAATAATCAAATCAGTAACAGGTTACAAAATAGTGATGAAACAACAGCGTCCTTCCCCACTACTCCTAACAACACAACAACAGCCACTAACCAGAACAAGATTTTTCCCAGCACAAACAACCAACCTGGTAAAGAGTTGCAAAACAGCAAAGAAGATATAGAGTCAATCTCCACTACTCCTAACAAAACAGCAACTATCACTAACCAGGACACCCAAATTACACCTTCCAGCACAAATAACCAACCCAGCAATAGGCTGCAAAATAACGAAGAAAACAGAAAAGACAAAATAGCTGCAGTCTCTATTCTAAACATTCCATCGAAGTCCTCTCCCCCACAGCCACAGTTGCCCAATAATGCAAGTGCAAGGGTTACAGCTCAAATATATATTCGCATTAATGGCAACCCCTTTGAGAGAGAGATTGGTAATACATTGACAAATCAAGGCATTCCTTCTGAAGAAGTCTTGATTAAGGAGCTTTCTTGCAAACCAAACTGGGTTTCCTTCGCAATAACGATATCGAAAGGATTTCAATATGTGCCTTACAAACTGAGGCAATGGCCTACAGGCACAATTGTCCAGCCATTTCGTGGGGGCAAACAATGGACACAACCTGGGTATTCTACAAAATATCCCAAACTACAGTCATACCAAAATAAACAGCAAAGAGCTAATGAAACAATCCCCTATACGCGAGACTACAGAAAGAGATACAATGCAAACCTCTCTTATCGCCGTCCACGCACAAGAGACTTCTCCTGGAGTGATGGCTCTTACAACCCTAGACACTCACCTAGGCATACAAACTTTGGGAAGGCCCGATCATACCACGGCACGTACTCAAACCAGCGATACCCATCCAACGGCAGATACAGACACCAGGATCCTTGGGCTAACCCCAGAACACACTACAATGATGAATTCCCAGCAGAACCACACAGTCGAAACTACAACTATGACTATGGATACCACCCCAATGAAACATGGTAAGAATGTAATATCATTAGTACATGTGAACGCTCAGTCCCTGCTCGCTCATTTTGAGGAAATAATAATGCTAACAAAAGACTACAACATAGACATCCTCTGTGTAAGTGAAACTTGGCTTCCTCCTACAACTGAAAATAAATATGTGAATATCCCAGAGTTTAAAATATTTCGCAATGACCATGGCCGATGAGGTGGGGTTTGTATTTATGTTAGAAATTATCTTAGTGCATCAGAAATAACCACAGGTTTAGAAAAAACTGAGGAGCTCGAAGATTTATGGATCACTGTGCAGTATCAGAAACTTCCATCTTTCATTGTAGGGTGTGTTTACTGTCACCCTAAAGCACCTACCAGTTCATTCAATCATCTGCTAGAAACATTCAGAAATATCTGTGTGCGTCATAAACCCATATACATACTTGGTGATTTTAATGATGACTTGCTCTCAGCAGATAACAAAATGAAAAGGGTGATCAACACTGTGAAGTTAACACAAATAGTGACAAAACCGACCAGCATAACCCCTAATTCTAGGACTCTTATAGATCTGATAATAACAAATAAAGTGAAAAGTATACCCTATTGAGACGTAGTTCCCTGCCCAATTACAGACCACGAGCTGAATATTGCTATGCTAAACATAAACAAGCCCAAAAGGAAGACACTCCTCAAGACATTCCGGTGTCTAAAAAATTACTCCCCTGATATCTTTTGTGAAACATTAATCAACAACACAAATGCACTTAATAGAATTAAATACACAGATAACGTCGATTTGCAGGCTGAGATTTTAACAAAAGTCTTCCTTGAATGCTTAGATAGTTGTGCACCCATTGTAACAAGAAAAATAACCCGCCCCTCAGCCCCCTGGCTAACTAATGACATCAAAGAGGCAATGCAAATCAGAAATCAAATACAAAAAGAGCTAAAAATGAATAGATATGATATGACTCTCCGAGAACGTTATAAAACAGAAAAGAAACGTGTCAGATCTCTCATCAGTGTAAGTAAAAAAGACTTTACAAAAAACAATTTAATGACTCTAGACATGATACAGCAGCAACATGGAAAGTGATAAGAAGCATGATACCAAATGAAAAGAGTACCTCAGAAAGTTATGAAAATATTACGGAGTTGAAAGACAAAGCAGATAACTTTAATAACTATTTTGCTAACGTTGGCAAAAATACATATGAAAAAACTCAAGAAAACATCAACTCAGTGAATATGAGTAATTGCTTAAATGACAATTCTTCCAATGAAAACACAAGAGAGTACTTCAAGATAACTCCTATAGATTGTGCTACCCTAATTCTTACCATAAAGAGCCTAAGAAACTCTGGCTCTTATGGTTCAGATGGTATACCATTTCAGTTCATCAAAGATGCTCTACCCATGATTGCATCCTATATTCTAACTATTATGAACACTTCCATTGTTACTAAAATGTTTCCTGACTCTTGGAAAATATCACATGTAATATCTCTGCATAAAAAGGGGGACAGAGAAGATGTGACAAACTATCGTCCCATTTCCCTGCTACCCATTTTCTCTAAAATATTAGAAAAAATTGTTGCATGCCAACTTATGTCATATTTAGAATCAAATAGACTACTAACGATTAGCCAACATGGTTTCAGACCAAAACTCTCGACGGAAACTGCACTGCTTAAAGTTACGAATAGTATATATAATAATATAGTTATGAAAAAAATATCTTTACTAATTTTACTAGACTTATCAAAAGCCTTCGACAGTGTAAGCAGTGAAATTCTTTTAAGTAAATGTATTAACTTAAATATTGATCCAAGCTGGTTTAGCGAGTATCTATCTAATCGTAAACAGTCCATTCGTCTTAACAACATTATCTCTGTGCCAAAATATGTATCATTTGGTGTTCCACAGGGATCAGTACTTGGTCCTATCCTCTTCTCCATTTACGTAAAGATCTATCTTCTTTCATTTCTGACTGTCTAGTCGTATAATATGCAGATGACACTCAACTACTCCTTAGTGGTGATATTAATAATCTCCCAGAGCTAACTTTAAGAGCAGAAACACTCTGTCAAAAATTAAAACCTATTTCCAAGAAATTGGGCTGTTAATTAACGAAAGTAAAACACAGTGCATATTTATTGGTTCAAGGTTCCACATAGCACAAATTCCAGAAGACACAACAATTAATTTTTGCGACAATATTATCACACCTAGCAAAACAGTCAAAAACCTAGGAATTCACTTTGATAACCACATGTTGTTTGATTCCCACATAGATAAAGTATGCAAAAAGGTTACAGGAACATTAATGTACTTATCACGTATAAAAGACAATTTTGAGACTACCACTCGAATAACTGTTGTTGAATCTCTAGCCCTAAGTCACATTAATTACTGCACAACTGTTTGGGGAGCTACCACTAAGACTCAGAAAAACAGAATACAGAAGCTTATTAATTTTGCAGCTCGAATTGCCCTGGGAGGAATAAGAAAGTATGACCACATCACACCAGTTCTCAATAAACTTGGGTGGCTGCGGGCAGAAAATAAGGTCGCATATGCTATTTATGTTTTTGTATTCAAAATTTTGGACCATCATTATCCTAGCTGGCTATTTGATTTAAAAATAGTCAGGGATATAAGGGGAACCAACACAAGACAGAGCAGTGAGCTCTTTATTCACAGAACAAACACAGAAGCAGGTTCAAAGATGATCACTATCAAAGGCCAACACTCTGGAATAATATTCCAGAGCATCTTAAAAATGCATCCTCCTTCACAGCTTTCAAAGGCAAACTATATAGTTTTCTTTTGGACTAATAGCTGCTGCTCATTAAGAACTAATTATTCTCATTGTAAGGAAACAAATATGGAAATGATGCCGATAATAACGATCCTGTATCTAGTTGCATACTTACTGCTTTACTATTAACATTATTGCTAACATTTTTATTACAGCATTATTATTTTCTATGAAAGCTACATTTAATTTAACTATATGTCTAACCCTCTTATTTATTAGTTTAATTGCATGTCTACTTATAAGTTACTATTAATGTTGAATAACCATTGTACAAAATGGAAATAAATGCTTTAATTGATTGATTGATTGAAAATGAAGCCACGAGTGAGGTTGGGGAATCTGTAATATGAACATAGTGGCATTCAGTTAGAATGCGTTCATTCCAAAGTATAGCAGATATAATCTATAGGGTTGGATTCCTTTTAACCTTCTGTGGTGTAGTGGTAGCACCTTGACTTAGTAATCATAAGTCCTAGGTTCGAGTCCCGGTCGGGGTAAAAAATGATTCATGTTTTCACATATGTAATGTGCTTATCTGGTTATTTCATGGCCCAAATGAGACTGGGAATTGAATTAAATGCTAAAATGAAGCCACGAGTGAGGTTGGGGAATCTGTAATATGAACATAGTGGCATTCAGTTAGAATGCGTTCATTCCTAAGTATAGCAGATATAAGCTATAAGGTTGGATTCCTTTTAACCTTCTGTGGTGTAGTGGTAGCGCCTTGACTTTGTAATCATAAGTCCTAAGTTCGAGTCCCGGTTGGGGTAAAAATGATTCATGTTTTCACATATGTAATGTGCTTATCTGGATATATATATATATATATATATATATATATATATATATATATATATATATATATATATATATATATATATATATATATATATATATATATATATATATATATATATATATATATATATATATATATATATATATATATATATATATATATATATATATATATATATATATATATATATATATATATATATATATATATATATATATATATATATATATATATATATATATATATATATATATATATATATATATATATATATATATATATATATATATATATATATATATATGTATATATATACATACATAAATATATATATATATATATATATATATATATATATATATATATATATATATATATATATATATATATATATATATATATATATATATATATATATATATATATATATATATATATATATATATATATATATATATATATATATTATATATATATGAATCATTTTCTACCCCGACCGGGACTCGAACCAAGGACTTATGATTACTAAGTCAAGGCGTTACCACTACACCACAGAAGGTTAAAAGGAATCTAACCTTATAGCTTATATATGCAATACTTTGGAATGAACGCATTCAAACTGAATGCCACTATGTTAATATTACAAATTCCCCACCCTCACTCGTGGCTTCATTTTAGCATTAAATTCAATTCCCAATCTCGTTCGGGCAATGAAATAACCAATTAAGCACATTACATATATGAAAACATTAATCATTTTTTACCCCGACCGGGACTCGGACTTAGGACTTATGATTACTATGTCAAGGCGCTACCACTACACCACAGAAGGTTAAAAGGAATCCAACCTTATAGCTTATATCTGGTACAGTTAGGAATGAACGCATTCTAACTGAATGCCACTATGTTCATATTACAGATTCCCCAACCTCACTCGTGGCTTCATTTAAATGATTCATGTTTTCACATATGTAATGTGCTTAATTGGTTATTTCATGGCCCGAATGAGATTGGGAATTGAATTATATGCTAAAATGAAGCCACGAGTGAGGTTGGGGAATCTGTAATATGAACATAGTGGCATTCAGTTAGAATGCGTTCATTCCTAAGTATAGCAGATAAAAGCTTCAAGGTTGGATTCCTTTTAACCTTCTGTGGTGTAGTGGTAACGCCTTGACTTAGTAATCATAAGTCCTAGGTTCGAGTCCCGGTCGGGGTAAAAAATGATTCATGTTTTCACATATGTAATGTGCTTAATTGGTTATATATATATATATATATATATATATATATATATATATATATATATATATATATATATATATATATATATATATATATATATATATATATATATATATATATATATATATATATATATATATATATATATATATATATATATATATATATATATATATATATATATATATATATATATATATATGTATATATATATATATATATATATATATATATATATATATATATATATATATATATATATATATATATATATATATATATATATATATATATATATATATATATATATATATATATATATATATATATATATATATATATATATATATATATATATATATATATATATATATATATATATTATCAAATAAGCACATTACATATGTGAAAACATGAATCATTTTTTACCCCGACCGGGACTCGAACCTAGGACTTATGATTACTAAGTCAAGGCGCTACCACTACACCACAGAAGGTTAAAAGGAACCCAACCTTATAGCTTATATATGCTATACATAGGAATGAACGCATTCTAACTGAATGCCACTATGTTCATATTACAGATTCCCCCACCTCACTCGTGGCTTCATTTTTGCAATTAATTCAATTCCCAATCTCATTCGGGCCATGAAATTATCAAATAAGCACATTACATATGTGAAAACATGAATCATTTTTTACCCCGACAGGGACTCGAACCTAGGACTTATGATTACTAAGTCAAGGCACTACCACTACACCACAGAAGTTTATAAAAGGAACCGAACATTATAGCTTATATATGCTATACATGGGAATGAACGCATTCTAACTGAATGCCACTATGTTCATATTACAGATTCCCAAACCTCACTCGTGGCTTCATTTTAGCATTTAATTCAATTCCCAATCTCATTCGGGCCATGAAATTATCAAATAAGCACATTACATATGTGAAAACATGAATCATTTTTTACCCCGACCGGGACTCGAACCTAGGACTTATGATTACTAAGTCAAGGCGCTACCACTACACCACAGAAGGTTAAAAGGAACCCAACCTTATATATTATATCTGCTATACATAGGAATGAACGCATTCTAACTGAATGCCACTATGTTCATATTACAGATTCCCAAACCTCACTCGTGGCTTCATTTTAGCATTTAATTCAATTCCCAATCTCATTCGGGCCATGAAATTATCAAATAAGCACATTACATATGTGAAAACATGAATCATTTTTTACTCCGACCGGGACTCGAACCTAGAACTTATGATTACTAAGTCAAGGCGCTACCACTACAACACAGAAGGTTAAAAGGAACCCAACCTTAAAGATTATATCTGCTATACATAGGAATGAACGCATTCTAACTGAATGCCACTATGTTCATATTACAGATTCCCCAACCTCACTCGTGGCTTCATTTTAGCATTTAATTCAATTCCCAATCTCATTCGGGCCATGAAATTATCAAATAAGCACATTACATATGTGAAAACATGAATCATTTTTTACCCCGACTGGGACTCGAACCTAGGATTTATGATTACTAAGTCAAGGCGCTACCACTACACCACAGAAGGTTAAAAGGAACCCAACCTTATAGCTTATATCTGCTATACTTAGGAATGAACGCATTCTAACTGAATGCCACTATGTTCATATTACAGATTCCCCCACCTCACTCGTGGCTTCAATTTTGCAATTAATTCAATTCCCAATCTCATTCGGGCCATGAAATTATCAAATAAGCACATTACATATGTGAAAACATGAATCATTTTTTACCCCGACTGGGACTCGAACCTAGGACTTATGATTACTAAGTCAAGGCACTACCACTACACCACAGAAGGTTAAAAGGAACCGAACCTTATAGCTTATATCTGCTATACATAGGAATGAACGCATTCTAACTGAATGCCACTATGTTCATATTACAGATTCCCCAACCTCACTCGTGGCTTCATTTTAGCATTTAATTCAATTCCCAATCTCATTCGGGCCATGAAATGATCAAATAAGCACATTACATATGTGAAAACATGAATCATTTTTTACCCCGACCGGGACTCGAACCTAGGACTTATGATTACTAAGTCAAGGCGCTACCACTACACCACAGAAGGTTAAAAGGAACCCAACCTTATAGATTATATCTGCTATACATAGGAATGAACGCATTCTAACTGAATGCCACTATGTTCATATGACAGATTCCCCAACTTCACTCGTGGCGTCATTTTAGCATTTAATTCAATTCCCAATCTCATTCGGGCCATGAAATTATCAAATAAGCACATTACATATGTGAAAACATGAATCATTTTTTACCCCGACCGGGACTCGAACCTAGGACTTATGATTACTAAGTCAAGGCGCTACCACTACAACACAGAAGGTTAAAAGGAACTCAACCTTATAGATTATATCTGCTATACATAGGAATGAACGCATTCTAACTGAATGCCACTATGTTCATATTACAGATTCCCCAACCTCACTCGTGGCTTCATTTTAGCATTTAATTCAATTCCCAATCTCATTCGGGCCATGAAATTATCAAATAAGCACATTACATATGTGAAAACATGAATCATTTTTTACCCCGACCGGGACTCGAACCTAGGACTTATGATTACTAAGTCAAGGCGCTACCACTACACCACAGAAGGTTAAAAGGAACCCAACCTTATAGCTTATATCTGCTATACATAGTAATGAACGCATTGTAACTGAATGCCACTATGTTCATATTACAGATTCCCCAACCTCACTCGTGGCTTCATTTTAGCATTTAATTCAATTCCCAATCTCATTCGGGCCATGAAATTATCAAATTAGCACATTACATATGTGAAAACATGAATCATGTTTTCACATATGTAATGTGCTTATTTGATAATTTCACGGCCCGAATGAGATTCTGAATTGAATTAAATGCTAAAATGAAGCCACGAGTGAGGTTGGGGAATCTGTAATATGAACATAGTGGCATTCAGTTAGAATGTGTTCATTCCTATGTATAGCAGATATAAGCTATAAGGTTGGGTTCCTTTTAACCTTCTGTGGTGTAGTGGTAGCGCCTTGACTTAGTAATCATAAGTCCTAGGTTCGAGTCCCGGTCGGGGTAAAAAATGATTCATGTTTTCACATAAGTAATGTGCTTATTTGATAATTTCATGGCCCGAATGAGATTGGGAATTGAATTAAATGCTAAAATGAAGCCACGAGTGAGGTTGGGGAATCTGTAAGATGAACCTAGTGGCATTCAGTTAGAATGCGTTCATTCCTATGTATAGCAGATATAAGCTATAAGGTTGGGTTCCTTTTAACCTTCTGTGGTGTAGTGGTAGCGCCTTGACTTAGTAATCATAAGTCCTAGGTTCGAGTCCCAGTCGGGGTAAAAAATGATTCATGTTTTCACATATGTAATGTGCTTATTTGATAATATCATGGCCCGAATAAGATTGGGAATTGAATTAAATGCTAAAATGAAGCCACGAGTGAGGTTGAGGAATCTGTAATATGAACATAGTGGCATTCAGTTAGAATGCGTTCATTCCTATGTATAGCAGATATAAGCTAAAAGGTTGGGTTCCTTTTAACTTTCTGTGGTGTAGTGGTAGCGCCTTGACTTAGTAATCATATATCTGCTATACATAGGAATGAACGCATTCTAACTGAATGCCACTATGTTCATATTACAGATTCCCCCACCTCACTCGTGGCTTCAATTTTGCAATTAATTCAATTCCCAATCTCATTCGGGCCATGAAATTATCAAATAAGCACATTACATATGTGAAAACATGAATCATTTTTTACCCCGACTGGGACTCGAACCTAGGACTTATGATTACTAAGTCAAGGCACTACCACTACACCACAGAAGGTTAAAAGGAACCGAACCTTATAGCTTATATCTGCTATACATAGGAATGAACGCATTCTAACTGAATGCCACTATGTTCATATTACAGATTCCCCAACCTCACTCGTGGCTTCATTTTAGCATTTAATTCAATTCCCAATCTCATTCGGGCCATGAAATGATCAAATAAGCACATTACATATGTGAAAACATGAATCATTTTTTACCCCGACCGGGACTCGAACCTAGGACTTATGATTACTAAGTCAAGGCGCTACCACTACACCACAGAAGGTTAAAAGGAACCCAACCTTATAGATTATATCTGCTATACATAGGAATGAACGCATTCTAACTGAATGCCACTATGTTCATATGACAGATTCCCCAACTTCACTCGTGGCTTCATTTTAGCATTTAATTCAATTCCCAATCTCATTCGGGCCATGAAATTATCAAATAAGCACATTACATATGTGAAAACATGAATCATTTTTTACCCCGACCGGGACTCGAACCTAGGACTTATGATTACTAAGTCAAGGTGCTACCACTACAACACAGAAGGTTAAAAGGAGCCCAACCTTATAGATTATATCTGCTATACATAGGAATGAACGCATTCTAACTGAATGCCACTATGTTCATATTACAGATTCCCCAACCTCACTCGTGGCTTCATTTTAGCATTTAATTCAATTCCCAATCTCATTCGGGCCATGAAATTATCAAATAAGCACATTACATATGTGAAAACATGAATCATTTTTTACCCCGACCGGGACTCGAACCTAGGACTTATGATTACTAAGTCAAGGCGCTACCACTACACCACAGAAGGTTAAAAGGAACCCAACCTTATAGCTTACATCTGCTATACATAGTAATGAACGCATTGTAACTGAATGCCACTATGTTCATATTACAGATTCCCCAACCTCACTCGTGGCTTCATTTTAGCATTTAATTCAATTCCCAATCTCATTCGGGCCATGAAATTATCAAATAAGCACATTACATATGTGAAAACATGAATCATGTTTTCACATATGTAATGTGCTTATTTGATAATTTCATATATATTTATATATATATATATATATATATATATATATATATATATATATATATATATATATATATATATATATATATATATATATATATATATATATATATATATATATATATATATATATATATATATATATATATATATATATATATATATATATATATATATATATATATATATATATATATATATATATATATATATATATATATATATATATATATATATATATATATATATATATATATATATATATATATATATATATATATATATATATATATATATATATATATATATATATATATATATATATATATATATATATATATATATATATATATATATATATATATATATATATATATATATATATATATATATATATATATATATATATATATATATATATATATATATATATATATATATATATATATATATATATATATATATATATATATATATAAATATATATATGATATATATATATATATATATATATATATATATATATATATATATATATATATATATATATATATATATATATATATATATATATATATATATATATATATATATATATATATATATATATATATATATATATATATATATATATATATATATATATATATATATATATATATATATATATATATATATATATATATATATATATATATATATATATATATATATATATATATATATATATATATATATATATATATATATATATATATATATATATATATATATATATATATATATATATATATATATATATATATATATATATATATATATATATATATATATATATATATATATATATATATATATATATATATATATATATATATATATATATATATATATATATATATATATATATATATATTATATATATGAATCATTTTCTACCCCGACCGGGACTCGAACCAAGGACTTATGATTACTAAGTCAAGGCGTTACCACTACACCACAGAAGGTTAAAAGGAATCCAACCTTATAGCTTATATATGCAATACTTTGGAATGAACGCATTCAAACTGAATGCCACTATGTTAATATTACAGATTCCCCACCCTCACTCGTGGCTTCATTTTAGCATTAAATTCAATTCCCAATCTCGTTCGGGCAATGAAATAACCAATTAAGCACATTACATATGTGAAAACATTAATCATTTTTTACCCCGACCGGGACTCGGACTTAGGACTTATGATTACTATGTCAAGGCGCTACCACTACACCACAGAAGGTTAAAAGGAATCCAACCTTATAGCTTATATCTGGTACAGTTAGGAATGAGCGCATTCTAACTGAATGCCACTATGTTCATATTACAGATTCCCCAACCTCACTCGTGGCTTCATTTAAATGATTCATGTTTTCACATATGTAATGTGCTTAATTGGTTATTTCATGGCCCGAATGAGATTGGGAATTGAATTATATGCTAAAATGAAGCCACGAGTGAGGTTGGGGAATCTGTAATATGAACATAGTGGCATTCAGTTAGAATGCGTTCATTCCTAAGTATAGCAGATAAAAGCTTCAAGGTTGGATTCCTTTTAACCTTCTGTGGTGTAGTGGTAACGCCTTGACTTAGAAATCATAAGTCCTAGGTTCGAGTCCCGGTCGGGGTAAAAAATGATTCATGTTTTCACATATGTAATGTGCTTAATTGGTTATATATATATATATATATATATATATATAATATATATATATATATATATATATATATATATATATATATATATATATATATATATATATATATATATATATATATATATATATATATATATATATATATATATATATATATATATATATATATATATATATATATATATATATATATATATATATATATATATATATATATATATATATATGTATATATATATATATATATATATATATATATATATATATATATATATATATATATATATATATATATATATATATATATATATATATATATATATATATATATATATATATATATATATATATATATATATATATATATTATCAAATAAGCACATTACATATGTGAAAACATGAATCATTTTTTACCCCGACCGGGACTCGAACCTAGGACTTATGATTACTAAGTCAAGGCGCTACCACTACACCACAGAAGGTTAAAAGGAACCCAACCTTATAGCTTATATATGCTATACATAGGAATGAACGCATTCTAACTGAATGCCACTATGTTCATATTACAGATTCCCCCACCTCACTCGTGGCTTCATTTTTGCAATTAATTCAATTCCCAATCTCATTCGGGCCATGAAATTATCAAATAAGCACATTACATATGTGAAAACATGAATCATTTTTTACCCCGACAGGGACTCGAACCTAGGACTTATGATTACTAAGTCAAGGCGCTACCACTACACCACAGAAGTTTATAAAAGGAACCGAACATTATAGCTTATATATGCTATACATGGGAATGAACGCATTCTAACTGAATGCCACTATGTTCATATTACAGATTCCCAAACCTCACTCGTGGCTTCATTTTAGCATTTAATTCAATTCCCAATCTTATTCGGGCCATGAAATTATCAAATAAGCACATTACATATGTGAAAACATGAATCATTTTTTACCCCGACCGGGACTCGAACCTAGGACTTATGATTACTAAGTCAAGGCGCTACCACTACACCACAGAAGGTTAAAAGGAACCCAACCTTATATATTATATCTGCTATACATAGGAATGAACGCATTCTAACTGAATGCCACTATGTTCATATTACAGATTCCCCAACCTCACTCGTGGCTTCATTTTAGCATTTAATTCAATTCCCAATCTCATTCGGGCCATGAAATTATCAAATAAGCACATTACATATGTGAAAACATGAATAATTTTTTACCCCGACCGGGACTCGAACCTAGAACTTATGATTACTAAGTCAAGGCGCTACCACTACAACACAGAAGGTTAAAAGGAACCCAACCTTAAAGATTATATCTGCTATACATAGGAATGAACGCATTCTAACTGAATGCCACTATGTTCATATTACAGATTCCCCAACCTCACTCGTGGCTTCATTTTAGCATTTAATTCAATTCCCAATCTCATTCGGGCCATGAAATTATCAAATAAGCACATTACATATGTGAAAACATGAATCATTTTTTACCCCGACTGGGACTCGAACCTAGGATTTATGATTACTAAGTCAAGGCGCTACCACTACACCACAGAAGGTTAAAAGGAACCCAACCTTATAGCTTATATATGCAATACTTTGGAATGAACGCATTCAAACTGAATGCCACTATGTTAATATTACAAATTCCCCACCCTCACTCGTGGCTTCATTTTAGCATTAAATTCAATTCCCAATCTCGTTCGGGCACATGAAATAACCAATTAAGCACATTACATATATGAAAACATTAATCATTTTTTACCCCGACCGGGACTCGGACTTAGGACTTATGATTACTATGTCAAGGCGCTACCACTACACCACAGAAGGTTAAAAGGAATCCAACCTTATAGCTTATATCTGCGTACAGTTAGGAATGAACGCATTCTAACTGAATGCCACTATGTTCATATTACAGATTCCCCAACCTCACTCGTGGCTTCATTTAAATGATTCATGTTTTCACATATGTAATGTGCTTAATTGGTTATTTCATGGCCCGAATGAGATTGGGAATTGAATTATATGCTAAAATGAAGCCACGAGTGAGGTTGGGGAATCTGTAATATGAACATAGTGGCATTCAGTTAGAATGCGTTCATTCCTAAGTATAGCAGATAAAAGCTTCAAGGTTGGATTCCTTTTAACCTTCTGTGGTGTAGTGGTAACGCCTTGACTTAGTAATCATAAGTCCTAGGTTCGAGTCCCGGTCGGGGTAAAAAATGATTCATGTTTTCACATATGTAATGTGCTTAATTGGTTATATATATATATATATATATATATATATATATATATATATATATATATATATATATATATATATATATATATATATATATATATATATATATATATATATATATATATATATATATATATATATATATATATATATATATATATATATATATATATATATATATATATATATATATATATATATATATATATATATATATATATATATATATATATATATATATGTATATATATGTATATATATATATATATATATATATATATATATATATATATATATATATATATATATATATATATATATATATATATATATATATATATATATATATATATATATATATATATATATATATATATATATATATATATATATTATCAAATAAGCACATTACATATGTGAAAACATGAATCATTTTTTACCCCGACCGGGACTCGAACCTAGGACTTATGATTACTAAGTCAAGGCGCTACCACTACACCACAGAAGGTTAAAAGGAACCCAACCTTATAGCTTATATATGCTATACATAGGAATGAACGCATTCTAACTGAATGCCACTATGTTCATATTACAGATTCCCCCACCTCACTCGTGGC
>JAXCGZ010019738.1:5000-36895 GCA_037179515.1 Halocaridina rubra
CTCAAAAACAGCCAATTTATAAACTACCTTCTTCCTTTCAAGAAGAAAAAAATATTCTCAGTGTTTATATATATATATATATATATATATATATATATATATATATATATATATATATATATATATATATATATATATATATATATATATATATATAATTTTTTTACTATTTTAGAAGAAGATTAACTAATGAATCACCTACTTTTATCCATTTTCTAACTAGCAAGATAAAAAGAATATAATCTCACACTTAAACCATTCGGTCATAGACTACTCTTATTCCTTGGGAGGAAACTTTGAATAGCATATAACCCAATGCAAACTTTAAATCGCTTCTCAGCCAACCCATTATCAACTGCAAAACGAGATGCATTTGCAAAATCCCAGGGCATGATATTTCTCACCGAGTAAGCAAAGTGAGAAACGAGATTTCTCAAAAAGTTTTCTTGTTCCGAAATTTTTACTTGAGTAGGAAAAGGAAAAAGTTTACATGAATGGCTTCGAGCATTCAGAAATGTCATCGCTGCTGAGGAAAAAGTTTCCTCCCCCTTCTCATCTCTGGCACTGTGAGTATATATATATATATATATATATATATATATATATATATATATATATATATATATATATATATATATATATATATATATATATATATATATATATATATATATATATCAGTAGTTTGCTATATATACATATATATATATATATATATATATATATATATATATATATATATATATATATATATATATATATATATATATATATATATATATATATATATATATCTGAATAATTTTTTTACCCCGACCGGGACTCGAACCTAGGACTTATGATTACTAAGTCTAGGCGCTACCACTACACCACAGAAGGTTAAAAGGAATCCAACCTTATAGCTTATATCTGCTATACATAGGAATGAACGCATTCTATCTGAATGCCACTATGTTCATATTACAGATTCCCCAACCTCACTCGTGGCTTCATTTTAGCATTTAATTAAATTCCCAATCTCATTCGGGCCATGAAATAACCAAATAAGCACATTACATATGTGAAAACTTGAATCATTTTTTTACAAAGACCGGGACTCGAACCTAGGACTTATGTTACTAAGTCAAGGCGCTACCACTACACCACAGAAAGTTAAAAGGAATCCAACCTTATAGCTTATATCTGCTATACTTAGGAATGAACGCATTCTATCTGAATGCCACTATGTTCATATTACAGATTCCCCAACCTCACTCGCAGCTTCATTTTAGCATTTAATTCAATTCCCAATCTCATTCGGGCCATGAAATAACCAAATAAGCACATTATATATGTGAAAACATGAATCATTTTTTTACCCCGACCGGGACTCGAACCTAGGACTTATGATTACTAAGTCAAGGCGCTACCACTACACCACAGAAGGTTAAAAGGAATCCAACCTTATAGCTTATATCTGCTATACTTAGGAATGAACGCATTCTATCTGAATGCCACTATGTTCATATTACAGATTCCCCAACCTCACTCGTGGCTTCATTTTAGCATTTAATTCAATTCCCAATCTCATTCGGGCCATGAAATAACCAAATAAGCACATTACATATGTGAAAACATGAATCATTTTTTCACCCTGACCGGGACTCGAACCTAGGACTTATGATTACTAAGTCAAGGCGCTACCACTACACCACAGAAGGTTAAAAGGAATCCAACCTTATAGCTTATATCTGCTATACTAAGGAATGGATGCATTCTATCTGAATGCCACTATGTTCATATTACAGATTCCCCAACCTCACTCGTGGCTTCATTTTAGCATTTAATTCAATTCCCAATCTTATTCGGGCCATGAAATAACCAAATAAGCACATTACATATGTGAAAACATTAATCATTTTTTTACCCCGACTGGGACTCGAACCTAGGACTTATGATTAATAAGTCAAGGCGCTACCACTACACCACAGAAGGTTAAAAGGAATCCAACCTTATAGCTTATATCTGCTATACTTAGGAATGAACGCATTCTATCTGAATGCCACTATGTTCATATTACAGATTCCCCAACCTCACTCGTGGCTTCATTTTAGCATTTAATTCAATTCCCAATCTCATTCGGGCCATGAAATAACCTAATAAGCACATTACATATGTGAAAACATGAATCATGTTTTTTTTACCCTGTCCAGGACTCGAACCTAGGACTTATGATTACTAAGTCAAGGCACTACCACTACACCACAGAAGGTTAAAAGGAATCCAAACCTTATAGCTTATATCTGCTATACTTAGGAATGAACACATTCTATCCGAATGCCACTATGTTCATATTACAGATTCCCCAACCTCACTCGTGGCTTCATTTTAGCATTTAATTCAATTCCCAATCTCATTCGGGCCATGAAATAACCAAATAAGCACATTACATATGTGAAAACATGAATCATTTTTTTAGCCCGAGCGGGACTCGAACCTAGGACTTATGATTACTAAGTCAAGGCACTACCACTATACCACAGAAGGTTAAAAGGAATCCAACCTTATAGCTTATATCTGCTATACTTAGGAATGAACGCATTCTATCTGAATGCCACTATGTTCATATTACAGATTCCCCAACCTCACTCGTGGCTTCATTTTAGCATTTAATTCAATTCCCAATCTCATTCGGGCCATGAAATAACCAAATAAGCACATTACATATTTGAAAACATGAATCATTTTTTCACCCTGACCGGGACTCAAACCTTGGACTTATGATTACTAAGTCAAGGCACTACCACTACACCACAGAAGGTTAAAAGAAATCCAACCTTATAGCTTATATCTGCTATACTTAGGAATGAACGCATTCTATCTGAATGCCACTATGTTCATATTACAGATTCCCCAACCTCACTCGTGGCTTCATTTTAGCATTTAATTCAATTCCCAATCTTATTCGGGCCATGAAATATCCAAATAAGCACATTACATATGTGAAAACATGAATCATTTTTTTACCCCGACCGGGACTCGAACCTAGGACTTATGATTACTAAGTCAAGGCGCTACCACTACACCACAGAAGGTTAAAAGGAATCCAACCTTATAGCTTATATCTGCTATACTTAGGAATGAACGCATTCTATCTGAATGCCACTATGTTCATATTACAGATTCCCCAACCTCACTCGTGGCTTCATTTTAGCATTTAATTCAATTCCCAATCTCATTCGGGCCATGAAATAACCAAATAAGCACATTACATATGTGAAAACATGAATCATTATTTTATTACCCCGACCAGGACTCGAACTTAGGACTTATGATTACTGAGTCAAGGCGCTACCACTACACCACAGAAGGTTAAAAGGAATCCAAACCTTATAGCTTATATCTGCTATACTTAGGAATGAACGCATTCTATCTGAATGCCACTATGTTCATATTACAGATTCCCCAACCTCACTCGTGGCTTCATTTTAGCATTTAATTCAATTCCCAATCTCATTCGGGCCATGAAATAACCAAATAAGCACATTACATATGTGAAAACATGAATCATTTTTTTACCCTGACCAGGGCTCGAACCTAGGACTTATGATTACTAAGTCAAGGCGCTACCACTATACCACAGAAGGTTAAAAGGAATCCAACCTTATAGCTTATATCTGCTATACTTAGGAATGAACGCACTCTAGCTGAATGCCACTATGTTCATATTACAGATTCCCCAACCTCACTCGTGGCTTCATTTTAGCATTTAATTCAATTCCCAATCTTATTCGGGCCATGAAATAACCAAATAAGCACAATACATATGTGAAAACATGAATCATTTTTTTACCCCGACCGGGACTCGAGCCTAGGACTTATGATTACTAAGTCAAGGCGCTACCACTACACCACAGAAGGTTAAAAGGAATCCAACCTTATAGCTTATATCTGCTATACTTAGGAATGAACGCATTCTATCTGAATGCCACTATGTTCATATTACAGATTCCCCAACCTCACTCGTGGCTTCATTTTAGCATTTAATTCAATTCCCAATCTCATTCGGGCCATGAAATAACCAAATAAGCACATTACATATGTGAAAACATGAATCTTTTTTTTTTACCCCGACCAGGGCTCGAACCTAGGACTTATGATTACTAAGTCAAGGCGCTACCACTACACCACAGAAGGTTAAAAGGAATCCAAACCTTATAGCTTATATCTGCTATACTTAGGAATGAACGCATTCTATCTGAATGCCACTATGTTCATATTACAGATTCCCCAACCTCACTCGTGGCTTCATTTTAGCATTTAATTCAATTCCCAATCTCATTCGGGCCATGAAATAACCAAATAAGCACATTACATATGTGAAAACATGAATCAATTTTTTACCCCGACCGGGACTCGAACCTAGGACTTATGATTACTAAGTCAAGGCGCTACCACTACACCACAGAAGGTTAAAAGGAATCCAACCTTATAGCTTATATCTGCTATACTTAGGAATAAACGCATTCTATCTGAATGCCACTATGTTCATATTTCAGTTCCCCAACCTTACTCGTGGCTTCATTTTAGCATTTAATTCAATTCCCAATCTGATTCGGGCCATGAAATAACCAAATAAGCACATTACATATGTGAAAACATTAATCATTTTTTTACCCCGACTGGGACTCGAACCTAGGACTTATGATTAATAAGTCAAGGCGCTACCACTACACCACAGAAGGTTAAAAGGAATCCAACCTTATAGCTTATATCTGCTATACTTAGGAATGAACGCATTCTATCTGAATGCCACTATGTTCATATTACAGATTCCCCAACCTCACTCGTGGCTTCATTTTAGCATTTAATTCAATTCCCAATCTCATTCGGGCCATGAAATAACCTAATAAGCACATTACATATGTGAAAACATGAATCATGTTTTTTTTACCCTGTCCAGGACTCGAACCTAGGACTTATGATTACTAAGTCAAGGCACTACCACTACACCACAGAAGGTTAAAAGGAATCCAAACCTTATAGCTTATATCTGCTATACTTAGGAATGAACACATTCTATCCGAATGCCACTATGTTCATATTACAGATTCCCCAACCTCACTCGTGGCTTCATTTTAGCATTTAATTCAATTCCCAATCTCATTCGGGCCATGAAATAACCAAATAAGCACATTACATATGTGAAAACATGAATCATTTTTTTATCCCGAGCGGGACTCGAACCTAGGACTTATGATTACTAAGTCAAGGCGCTACCACTATACCACAGAAGGTTAAAAGGAATCCAACCTTATAGCTTATATCTGCTATACTTAGGAATGAACGCATTCTATCTGAATGCCACTATGTTCATATTACAGATTCCCCAACCTCACTCGTGGCTTCATTTTAGCATTTAATTCAATTCCCAATCTTATTCGGGCCATGAAATATCCAAATAAGCACATTACATATGTGAAAACATGAATCATTTTTTTACCCCGACCAGGACTCGAACCTAGGACTTATGATTACTAAGTCAAGGCGCTACCACTACACCACAGAAGGTTAAAAGGAATCCAACCTTATAGCTTATATCTGCTATACTTAGGAATGAACGCATTCTATCTGAATGCCACTATGTTCATATTACAGATTCCCCAACCTCACTCGTGGCTTCATTTTAGCATTTAATTCAATTCCCAATCTCATTCGGGCCATGAAATAACCAAATAAGCACATTACATATGTGAAAACATGAATCATTATTTTATTACCCCGACCAGGACTCGAACTTAGGACTTATGATTACTGAGTCAAGGCGCTACCACTACACCACAGAAGGTTAAAAGGAATCCAACCTTATAGCTTATATCTGCTATACTTAGGAATGAACGCATTCTATCTGAATGCCACTATGTTCATATTACAGATTCCCCAACCTCACTCGTGGCTTCATTTTAGCATTTAATTCAATTCCCAATCTCATTCGGGCCATGAAATAACCAAATAAGCACATTACATATGTGAAAACATGAATCATTTTTTTACCCCGACCGGGACTCGAACCTAGGACTTATGATTACTAAGTCAAGGCGCTACCACTATACCACAGAAGGTTAAAAGGAATCCAACCTTATAGCTTATATCTGCTATACTTAGGAATGAACGCACACTAGCTGAATGCCACTATGTTCATATTACAGATTCCCCAACCTCACTCGTGGCTTCATTTTAGCATTTAATTCAATTCCCAATCTTATTCGGGCCATGAAATAACCAAATAAGCACAATACATATGTGAAAACATGAATCATTTTTTTACCCCGACCGGGACTCGAGCCTAGGACTTATGATTACTAAGTCAAGGCGCTACCACTACACCACAGAAGGTTAAAAGGAATCCAACCTTATAGCTTATATCTGCTATACTTAGGAATGAACGCATTCTATCTGAATGCCACTATGTTCATATTACAGATTCCCCAACCTCGACTCGTGGCTTCATTTTAGCATTTAATTCAATTCCCAATCTCATTCGGGCCATGAAATAACCAAATAAGCACATTACATATGTGAAAACATGAATCTTTTTTTTTACCCCGACCAGGGCTCGAACCTAGGACTTATGATTACTAAGTCAAGGCGCTACCACTACACCACAGAAGGTTAAAAGGAATCCAAACCTTATAGCTTATATCTGCTATACTTAGGAATGAACGCATTCTATCTGAATGCCACTATGTTCATATTACAGATTCCCCAACCTCACTCGTGGCTTCATTTTAGCATTTAATTCAATTCCCAATCTCATTCGGGCCATGAAATAACCAAATAAGCACATTACATATGTGAAAACATGAATCAATTTTTTACCCCGACCAGGACTCGAACCTAGGACTAATGATTACTAAGTCAAGGCGCTACCACTACACCACAGAAGGTTAAAAGGAATCCAACCTTATAGCTTATATCTGCTATACTTAGGAATAAACGCATTCTATCTGAATGCCACTATGTTCATATTTCAGTTCCCCAACCTCACTCGTGGCTTCATTTTAGCATTTAATTCAATTCCCAATCTCATTCGGGACATGAAATAACCAAATAAGCACATTACATATGTGAAAACATTAATCATTTTTTTACCCCGACTGGGACTCGAACCTAGGACTTATGATTAATAAGTCAAGGCGCTACCACTACACCACAGAAGGTTAAAAGGAATCCAACCTTATAGCTTATATCTGCTATACTTAGGAATGAAGGCATTCTATCTGAATGCCACTATGTTCATATTATAGATTCCCCAACCTCACTCGTGGCTTCATTTTAGCATTTAATTCAATTCCCAATCTCATTCGGGCCATGAAATAACCTAATAAACACATTACATATGTGAAAACATGAATCATTTTTTTTTACCCCGACCAGGACTCGAACCTAGGACTTATGATTACTAAGTCAAGGCACTACCACTACACAACAGAAGGTTAAAAGGAATCCAAACCTTATAGCTTATATCTGCTATACTTAGGAATGAACGCATTCTATCCGAATGCCACTATGTTCATATTACAGATTCCCCAACCTCACTCGTGGCTTCATTTTAGCATTTAATTCAATTCCCAATCTCATTCGGGCCATGAAATAACCAAATAAGCACATTACATATGTGAAAACATGAATCATTTTTTTATCCCGAGCGGGACTCGAACCTAGGACATATGATTACTAAGTCAAGGCGCTACCACTATACCACAGAAGGTTAAAAGGAATCCAACCTTATAGCTTATATCTGCTATACTTAGGAATGAACGCATTCTATCTGAATGCCACTATGTTCATATTACAGATTCCCCAACCTCACTCGTGGCTTCATTTTAGCATTTAATTCAATTCCCAATCTCATTCGGGCCCTGAAATAACCAAATAAGCACATTACATATTTGAAAACATGAATCATTTTTTCACCCTGACCAGGACTCGAACCTAGGACTTATGATTGTTAAGTCAAGGTGCTACCACTACACCACAGAAGGTTAAAAGAAATCCAACCTTATAGCTTATATCTGCTATACTTAGGAATGAATGCATTCTATCTGAATGCCACTATGTTCTTATTACAGATTCCCCAACCTCACTCGTGGCTCCATTTTAGCATTTAATTCAATTCCCAATCTTATTCGGGCCATGAAATATCCAAATAAGCACATTACATATGTGAAAACATGAATCATTTTTTTACCCCGACCGGGACTCGAACCTAGGACTTATGATTACTAAGTCAAGGCGCTACTACTACACCACAGAAGGTTCAAAGGAATCCAACCTTATAGCTTATATCTGCTATACTTAGGAATGAACGCATTCTATCAGAATGCCACTATGTTCATAGTACAGATTCCCCAACCTCACTCGTGGCTTCATTTTAGCATTTAATTCAATTCCCAATCTCATTCGGGCCGTGAAATAACCAAATAAGCACATTACATATGTGAAAACATGAATCATTATTTTTTTACCCCGACCAGGACTCGAACTTAGGACTTATAATTACTAAGTCAAGGCGCTACCACTACACCACAGAAGGTTAAAAGGAATCCAAACCTTATAGCTTATATCTGCTATACTTAGGAATGAACGCATTCTATCTGAATGCCACTATGTTCATATTACAGATTCCCCAACCTCACTCGTGGCTTCATTTTAGCATTAAATTCAATTCCCAATTTCATTCGGGCCATGAAATAACCAAATAAGCACATTACATATGTGAAAACATGAATCATTTTTTTACCCCCACCGGGACTCGAACCTAGGACTTATGATTACTAAGTCAAGGCGCTACCACTATACCACAGAAGGTTAAAAGGAATCCAACCTTATAGCTTATATCTGCTATACTTAGGAATGAATGCACTCTATCTGAATGCCACTATGTTCATATTACAGATTCCCCAACCTCACTCGTGGCTTCATTTTAGCATTTAATTCAATTCCCAATCTTATTCGGGCCATGAAATAACCAAATAAGCACATTACATATGTGAAAACATGAATCATTTTTTTACCCTGACCGGGACTCGAACCTAGGACTTATGATTACTAATTCAAGGCGCTACCACTACACCACAGAAGGTTAAAAGGAATCCAACCTTATAGCTTATATGTGCTCTACTTAGGAATGAACGCATTCTATCTGAATGCCACTATGTTCATATTACAGATTCCCCAACTTCACTCGTGGCTTCATTTTAGCATTTAATTCAATTCCCAATCTCATTCGGGCCATGAAATAACCAAATAAGCACATTACATATGTGAAAACATGAATCAATTTTTTACCCCGACCGGGACTCGAACCTAGGACTTATGATTACTAAGTCAAGGCACTACCACTACACCACAGAAGGTTAAAAGGAATCCAACCTTATAGCTTATATCTGCTATACTTAGGAATAAACGCATTCTATCTAAATGCCACTATGTTCATATTACAGTTCCCCAACCTCACTCGTGGCTTCATTTTAGCATTTAATTCAATTCCCAATCTCATTCGGGCCATGAAATAACCAAATAAGCACATTACATATGTGAAAACATGAATCATTTTTTTTTTTACTCCGACATGGACTCGAACCTAGGACTTATGATTACTAAGTCAAGGCGCTACCACTACTCCACAGAAGGTTAAAAGGAATCCAAGCTTATAGCTTATATCTGCTATACTTAGGAATGAACGCATTCTATCTGAATGCCACTATGTTCATATTACAGATTCCCTAACCTCTCTCGTGGCTTCATTTTAGCATTTAATTCAATTCCCAATCTCATTCGGGCCGTGAAATAACCAAATAAGCACATTACATATGTGCAAACATGAATCATTTTTTTATCCCGACCAGGACTCGAACCTAGGACTTATGATTACTAAGTCAAGGCGCTACCACTACACCACAGAAGGTTAAAAGGAATCCAACCTTATAGCTTATATCTGTTATACTTAGGAATGAACGCATTCTATCTCAATGCCACTATGTTCATATTACAGATTCCCCAACCTCACTCGTGGCTTCATATTAGCATTTAATTCAATTCCCAATCTCATTCGGGCCATGAAATAACCAAATAAGCACATTACATATGCGAAAACATGAATCATTTTTTTTTACCCCAACCAGGGCTCGAACCTAGGACTTATGATTACTAAGTCAAGGCGCTACCACTACACCACAGAAGGTTAAAAGGAATCCAAACCTTATAGCTTATATTTGCTATACTTAGGAATGAACGCATTCTATCTGAATGCCACTATATTCATATAACCAAATAAGCACATTAGATATGTGAAAACATGAATCAATTTTTTACCCCGACCGGGACTAGAACCTAATACTTATGATTACTAAGTCAAGGCGCTACCACTACACCACAGAAGGTTAAAAGGAATCCAACCTTATAGCTTATATCTGCTATACTTAGGAATAAACTCATTCTATCTGAATGCCACTATGTTCATATTACAGTTCCCCAACCTCACTCGTGTATTTATTTTAGCATTTAATTCAATTCCCAATCTCATTCGGGCCATGAAATAACCAAATAAGCACATTACGTATGTGAAAACATGAATCATTTTTTTTTACTCCGACAGGGACTCGAACCTAGGACTTATGATTACTAAGTCAAGGCGCTACCACTACACCACAGAAGGTTAAAAGGAATCCAACCTTATAGCTTATATCTGCTATACTTAGGAATGAACGCATTCTATATGAATGCCACTATGTTCATATTACAGATTCCCCAACCTCACTCGTGGCTTCATTTTAGCATTTAATTCAATTCCCAATCTCATTCGGGCTGTGAAATAACCAAATAAGCACATTACATATGTGAAAACATGAATCATTTTTTTACCCCGACCGGGACTCGAACCTAGGACTTATGATTACTAAGTCAAGGCGCTACCACTACACCACAGAAGGTTAAAATGAATCCAACCTTTTAGCTTATATCTGCTATACTTAGGAATGAACGCATTCTATCTGAATGCCACTATGTTCATTTTACAGATTCTCCAACCTCACTCGTGGCTTCATTTTAGCATTTAATTCAATTCCCAATTTTATTCGGGCCATGAAATAACCAAATAAGCACAATACATATGTGAAAACATGAATCATTTTTTTACCCCGACCGGGACTCGAGCCTAGGACTTACGATTACTAAGTCAAGGCGCTACCACTACACCACAGAAGGTTAAAAGTAATCATACCTTATAGCTTATATCTGCTATACTTAGGAATGAACGCATTCTATCTGAATGCCACTATGTTCATATTACAGATTCCCCAACCTCACTCCTGGCTTCATTTTAGCATTTAATTAAATTCCCAATCTCATTCGCGCCATGAAATAACCAAATAAGCACATTACATATCTGAAAACATAAATCATTTTTTTGACTTAGTTATCATAAGTCCTAGGTTCGAGTCCCGGTCGGGGTAAAAAAATGATTTATGTTTTCACATATGTAATGTGTTTATTTGGTTATTTCACGGCCCGGATGAGATTGGGAATTGAATTAAATGCTAAAATGAAGCCACAAGTGAGGTTGGGGAATCTGTAACATGAACATAGTGGCATTCAGATAGAATGCGTTCATTCCTAAGTATAGCAGATATAAGCTATAAGGTTGGATTCCTTTTAACCTTCTGTGGTGTAGTGGTAGCGCCTTGACTTAGTAATCATAAGTCCTAGGTTCGAGTCCTGGTCGGGGTAAAAAAATGATTCATGTTTTCACATATGTAATGTGCTTATTTGGTTATTTCACGGCCCGAATGAGATTGGGAATTGAATTAAATGCTAAAATGAAGCCACGAGTGAGCTTGGGGAATCTGTAATATGAACATAGTGTCAGTCAGATAAAATGCATTCATTTCTAAGTATAGCAGATATAAGCTATAAGGTTGGATTCCTTTTAACCTTCTGTGGTGTAGTGGTAGCGCCTTGACTTAGTAATCATAAGTCCTATGTTTGAGCCCTATCTGAGTAAAAAAAATGATTCATGTTTTCACATATGTAATGTGCTTATTTGGTTATTTCATGGCCTGAATGAGATTGGGAATTGAATTAAATGCTAAAATGAAGCCACGAGTGAGGTTGGGGAATCTGTAATATGAACATAATGGCATTCAGATAGAATGCGTTCATTCCTAAGTATAGCAGATATAAGCTATAAGGTTGGATTCCTTTTAACCTTCTGTGGTGTAGTGGTAGCGCCTTGACTTAGTAATCTCAAATCCTAGGTTCGAATCCCGGTCGGGGTAAGAAAATTATTCATGTTTTCACATATGTAATGTGCTTATTTGGTTACATATATATATATGTATATATATATATATATATATATATATATATATATATATATATATATATATATATATATATATATATATATATATATATATATATATATATATATATATATATATATATATATATATATATATATATATATATATATATATATATATACACAGTATATGAATGTATTAAAAGAAGAATAGATCTACGCAGTTAATATGTTGAAATAGTACCAGAGAGAACTGTGTAATTTACACAACTTTCAACACAATGTCACAAATAACCATGTTGAAGAGTGTACAGAGAGAAGTGTCTCCCATAGAAGTAACAAGTACTGTTCTCTATCAAAACAAAATGAAATTGTACTTAATATGACAATATACTTTGGAAAAAGGGAGGTGGAGCCAAAAACAAATAAAACAATAATTTATTTGAAAAAACGAGTTGTGAAAGAAAAAAAAATATGCTGGAGTGGGAGATGTTTTAGACGTCATAAGTGGCTCAGTGACTCGAGTTTCTCATTTCAGTGACTTAAGTAATAGAGATAAAGAAGATCTAACGTGAGGTAACAATTTCATTTATTATTAGAATTTGCAATCCAACAGGATAGATGCTCGAAAATGAGCTCCTCTTTATCGTTCAGAAGAACAGTTAAAACAATAAGAACAGGAAAAGACAGTGAAAGGTCAGCATCATGATTAAGATGTGTTGAAGAACTTACTGAACAAGAAGAAACACAAATAAAGAACATGAAGAAAAAAACACTACACCAAAGCAAAATAAAGAACAAACTGAAGGAAAGACATAGCCCAAGACAAGAACAACAACAAGGGAATAAAAAGAAAGGTGAAAAGAACCGAAAGGATCACCTTGAATTAGGTCAAAAACAGAGTGACAAGAAAAAAAAAAGAAAAAAGAAAAAATAAAGACATGAGTAACTACAGTAGAGCAGAAAGTACGAACACAAGAATACCAACAATACGTACCGGTAATAAGATGAAAGGAACCACAAAAAAACAACAACGACAATTAGGACATTTTTAAATAAGAAACACAACAAACAAAAGCAACGATATAACAACAATACTACAAAAAGGACTTGCATACATATGTACATTCAGGAGCTAGAACACTAAGGAGGAAGATATGCATGGACAGCAAATAATTAATTACACTTTATATAACATGAATTAAAACAAATACTTACAAAGTAAACCAATGACCTCCTTATATTTTATTCTCCTTTATTTCTATACCTTGAAAATCAATATTGATGAGACCAAAGAAGAGAGCGAGTACTTTTTATTTAATTTTATTTGTTTATTAATTGCAGCCTAATCAATTTACTCTTTAGGAACTGGCAAAAATAAGAAATAAATTTTTTTAATGTTATCTATATGGCTTCCTATCTATCTAGCATATATATATATATATATATATATATATATATATATATATATATATATATATATATATATATATATATATAATACAAATATTAAAAGTCTAGTATTAGTAATACAAATTGGATTCAAATATTATGAAGCGTGAATAAAACTCGTAAACTAATCCAAGAGATGGAAAAGGTAAAAAAATAAATAAATAAATAAAATGTGAGGAAAGAGCATATTGTATTAAACACATTTCTAATTTAATTTTAAAATTTATTTTTATTTTTATTTCTGTTATTATTATATTATTTATTATTATGAATATTAGTTTTTTTTTTTTAAACAAGAAACTTGCATATGCTTTTGTAGGAGTAGAGCATGACATCGGTACAAAATGAAGCTTACGTATACATTCCAGTAAAAGGAAATTAAAGTATAGAGAGTATCATTTTTGCCTCTGGCAAGATAATATTACTTGTCATACTTGGACTCAAAGTATTGAAAATTTTTATACTATTATGACGGTTTACTTTTTACATTGGTAATAGTATTTGTGAATACTGTATTTCCCATCATGTAATATAAGACCAGTTTATTTAAAAACAAAAAGAAAAAAATACAGTGGTGTCCCTGTATCTTGGGTAGAGAGGTATCAAGACCCCCTTGTAGTTACCAAAAACCATGAATAATGGCGAGCTTTTATTTATAATGTATGCCAATGATAAGGTAATATCTATAATTTAAGAAAATTATTTGATTAAAAACATTGTTGCCACCGTGGATGAGTGGTAACTCTTGCGACTTTGAATCGTTATGTTGAGGGTTTGTGGCCTGCCGCAGTCTGAGGTTATAAAGGGCATTCAATAAGGGTAATGGCTAAACTTGCCAAACACAAGTCCTGCGCAAGGAGGCACCTTCCTAGCTCTTAGTAGAAAAGGGAGTACGTGACATAAAACCGTTCAGTAAGTCGGAAACAACATCAGAATAAAGTTTTTACATATGTAGGTGAATATAGTTTTAATTTTGTTTCGTCTTCACAACCTTCATCTGCTATTGTAATCAGTCTCGTATCACTCTTTCTTCTCTGAACTCTGATTCACAGAGGGTAATTGATTGGGGCACTCAAAATTTAGTAGAATTCAATGCCTCCAAGACAGTTTCTGGCTATCTCTCTTTATCTTCTTCTCCTCCTGATGACCCAATTGTCTTCGAAACTAACGAAATTTACCCTCTTAATTCTATCAACATATTAGGAATCCCTACAGCCTCGCACTTGTCTTGAAGAAATTACATAATCCAAATTTCTAAATCTTCATCCAAAATATTGGGGGGGGGGGTTATCTGTTTCGTTTTCGTAATTGCTCTTCCTCTTTACAGTTACTTAAAATCTATAAAGGCCTTGTCCATCCCTGCACAGACTACTGCTCAAACCTCTGGGGTGCTTCTTCTTGTACATATCTCCCTGATGGGGTTGAATCAAAGGCAGTCAGATTCATTAATGTTCCTTCTCTTACTTCTAATCTGGCTTTTCTCTCTCTTCGCCATAAGGTATCATCCCTTTCTCTTTTCTATCGCTACTACTTCCATCACTACTCTGATGAGTGACGAGTTGCATCCCTCCCCCCCTGCCCAGGCCGCATAACACTCGCCAAGCGGCTTCATCTCACAGGTACTGTATGGAGATTTGTAGCTCACGGATTGGTCGGTGCAGCGACTGCTTCTTCTCATTTACCCTCAGACTCTGGAACTCTCTTACTCCTTCTGTCTTTCCTAATTCTCATGACCAATCCTTCAAAAGCAGATCTATCGTCATCTCAGGGTTTAATCCTCATTATCCCTAGGTCCTCTGTACTTTGACTATTTTTTCTATCTGTCGTTTTCCTTTGTGTAACATTACCTCTTCTCTCTCTTGTCCTTAACTTTTTTCTTTTCCTTCGTCTTGGCGTTCTCTCGTGCCCAGGCCATTATTGATGAGGCCAGTTTTTGCCTGTCTCGGTGTAGCATTCATATATATATATATATATATATATATATATATATATATATATATATATATATATATATATATATATGATTATGGATTCCTGATAATAATTTTCGGTAGAAAATTAGCTTGATACAGAGAATAATATAACTCAGTAATTAAAATTTCATTACTTAGGCCAACTCCTCTAGTATACTCAACAAGATGTGTACATAATATTTTTACAATAAGCACATATATGCGGTATATGCGCTTACGCATAAATTCATTTATTCATTTTGAATAAATGTGTTTAAAACTTGACCATCAGACTGCTTAGGGGGGAGAAAGAAAAAAAGAGAAAAAGAGAAAGGAAAAAACTTCAACTCTCTCTCTCTCTCTCTCTCTCTCTCTCTCTCTCTCTCTCTCTCTCTCTCTCTCTCTCTCTCTCTCTCTCTCTCTTTATATATATATATATATATATATATATATATATATATATATATATATATATATATATATATATATATATATATATATATATATATATATATATATATATATATATATAATACTTTGAAATTCAGTGTCGTTCTTTGTTGATGATGAAAAAACTATATCGTTTACCTATATATTGCTACAATTTAATTTGATTTGAGTGTTTGATTATTTTATTTTTTTTAATATCATTATATATACACCTATGCAGAATATAACCTCTTTAGTACTAGTACCTAAAAGAGATATGTATTTTCCTGTTTATTTTTTACCATGATGACGTAAACAATAAATGTTAGTAAGCGTTCAAGATGGGCGTTTCATTGGTAGCATCTCTCCTGTGGACTTCCCTGTCGCTTCAGAATATTTGCCAGTTGCTCTCATTTAGTCAAGAGTAAGAGTTGAGGCTTATTCTGAGTTCATCACTAACAATGATTATAGAAATAAATAAATTATAAAATATTAAAGATGTAAATGAATAATTAAATCGAGAATGTAAAGGTAAGGATTTACTGTGACAACTCTCCTACCAATAATTTTCTCCAAATATTTCACATAGAAATACTTTTTATTTTTTTTCTAATGAAGTTTGTCTTGTTCGTACTTTGCCAATGTAATTTTTTTGGTATCAAGTTGTCCTTTCTAGGAGGTAGCAGCACCTACTTCATGAATATCAGAGCTTTTAAGACACTCACATATAAACATTAAAATATTATTTTTTCTTAATTCTGTGTAATATATTCCCAATGTTTAATGTGTTCCTCTGACTCCCTTCTCACGTCCCTCTCCTGTCTTCTTAAAATTCTTCCTCGTTTATTTTGTTTATTCATATTCTTTCTTTCACCTGTGATCCTTTTCCCTGCTTTTGTTCTGTGTAAGATATTCCATTCTTATCTCTGTAATTCCTTTGCATTCTATGTTATCTCTGTTATTCTTGTTCAGTCTTTTTCTCTGTAACTCCATTCTGTATATTTTCTCTGCAATTCGTTTTCTCCTATCATCCCTAAGTGTATGTCTTCCTGTTTTCTGTGAACATTATTTGCGTATATTTTTTTAATATATGTATGTAATACTTGCGTTATATGTATGTGTTCCTTAAACTCCTCTCTTCTCCTTTTGCCTGCTATGTTTGTCCCATGTGTATAAAACATCTATTTGTCTCCTCCCTGTTTCGTACTACATATATATAGAGAAAAATATAAATACTAGTTCTCTTAGTCTTCCCGTGTCTTTTAAGCTCCTCCCCCATAGGTTTCGTTCTGATACATGTCAACATCGAAAAAAGAGTATTGAATTTTGAGGTGGTCAACATATAAAAATTAATTTTCTTTTCTTTAGCCCTTCTTGATATTGAAATGAATGAATTCTAATCTGAATACTTGATATGGCATACTCTCAACACTGATTTTTTTTTTTAAATAAACGTGATACTAGTTTAAAATAGAACGGGTTGTTCTAGAGTGATTCTGTCAAAAGGTTCAATAGCTTTAAAATGTTAAGTAGTATTCAATCTGGTATGAATATATCAGATTACTTAGGTAGTAATATATATATATATATATATATATATATATATATATATATATATATATATATATATATATATATATATATATATATATATATATATATATATATATATGTGTGTGTGTGTGTGTGTGTGTGTGTGTGTGTGTGTGTGTGTGTGTGTGTGTGTGTGTGTGTGTGTGTGTGTGTGTGTAACTCCTTTAAAACACACCCATAAAGGATATAAGTTTATTTTTAGAAAAGTACTTTGCATATTATTATATACATTTTGTTGTTGGGAATATTTTCTTTGAGTCTTCTCATAGTCTCCATAAGAAATCGAGTGAAATATATTTAACCTATCTATAAGTAATTTGAGTAAAATGTATATAGGAGTTGTATATACTGAAAATTGAATAAATTGCAGGTGAAATCTTATCCTGGGTGTGCATTCTACAATTTCTGAAAAGACAAGGAAACATGTCTTATTAATACATCATGCGTTGTCGCAGTTTATCTACAATATCCTTATCCATTTTGTGAAAATGAAAAACAAATAGCAATATGTGAGCTGTTGAAAGTTTGATATACTGAATCTCAAGATCACATATCTGCCTTCGAATTCATTTCTGCAGTACTCCCTATGTAATAAATAAACATCATACAGTAATAGATAAAATAAAATATTATAGCATAGCTTTTTTAAGCATGCATATACAGTGGTCTTTGCTTAAACTAATAATCAGCATTTTCAAAGTTTTGCAATATATAAATAAGGAAGAAATGAGAAGAAAATACTTTTGACCACTGTAGAGATAAATGAAATTGTATTTCCAAGAACGAAGGAGAAAGATTTTCAAGGAATTATGTGTAAAGATCTCTCTCTCTCTCTCTCTCTCTCTCTCTCTCTCTCTCTCTCTCTCTCTCTCTCGCTCTCTCTCTCTCTCTCTCTCTCTCTCTCTCTCTCTCTCTCTCTCTCTCTCTCTCTCTCTCCTCTCTCTCTCTCTCTCTCTCTCTCTCTCTCTCTCTCTCTCTCTCTCCAGCGCAGGGACACGGAGAGGGCCAACAGTGTGTCCATACAGCACCATGATCACTTTCTTCACAGTCGCTACAAGTATCGCAGACGCGGGTTAATGGTGCGGAAAAACAATGTAGTTAGTGCTCGGCTCAGAATGGGGTATCGGCCTTTATGGCAGGTCTCCCAGACTCTAGATATGCCACAGTACACCTCCTGTACATTATGCGACCGTCCTAATGCTAACACTCTTGACCACTATTGTCTTCAGTGCCCCACAGTGAGAGATGTTTTACCACGAGGTCAGAACTTAATACAGATCTGCTCATTTTTACTTAATGATGACAACCTTGATGTTATTCTTGCTCGTTATCCTCACTTTGGTGGCCATTAATTATATTGAATTCTACATATATTTTCTGTATGTTGCTGTATAATTCTGTTTGTGCATTCTGCGTTTCTCTGAGCTTTGCTTTTGCATATAATGTACTCTATGCTGCCATACTGTGAGTTGTGTGTTAGTATGCAGCAATGTTTTATCAATATGTACACCTCCCTGTAAACCATGTTCAATTCTTGGTTTTGTATCCATTTGAAGCATTATTTGTATGAACTCATGTAATGTCTGACGCCTTGGCGCAATAAATTAACAAAATAAAAATAATCTCTCTCTCTCTCTCTCTCACGCTTTGTTTACCGCGCCATGCTTGATCTTTTCCTCGAACATTAGTGCTTTTAAGAGGTTTTTAGCAGCTTGTGCATGAATCTTTCTGTGTTTTGTGCAGTGTGAAGTAACAGTGAATTGTTTTGCAGTGAACTGTGATTCCTACATTTTTTAACTTAGTCACTTTTACGTATAAAAGAAATCGTCTTTTAGTAAGGTATACCCTGTCCGATTTCTCTCAGTTTCGTGCATGCGTAGTAGTGTCGTTTCCCTATAAGCACGAAAAATTTTGATTATTTTCGTTCAAAAATGTCAAGCACTGCTAGCATTCTGTCTTTGGAGAATCCTACACGGGAGTTTATCGATGCTAACTACAAGAAGGAAGATCTACAAAAGCAGTGTCGTGAATTAGGCTTATCAAATGTATGGGTAAACAAAAACACATTGATCGATATGATTCTTGAGAAACATCGTTGTTCTAAAACAATCGCACCAGAAAGCAACGTTCAAGTTGAACACCCGACTGAGCGTGACGTTTTGAGAGTCGTGGAGGAATTGAGAGAGAGAGAGAGAATGTTAGAGACAAGGAAATAAAAGACCTGAAAGAGCTTTTACACGCTGCTCATGTTAAAATTGATAAATTAAGTGACCATGTGACCTTACTCGAGGAACAGATAACTTCACTTCAGAGCACTACTTCAAGCCAACCATTAAACCCATCTCTTACACAATCGTTATCTTCCAGTCCGCAACCTGAGGGAACCCTCTATTAGGAGATACGAATCTCTCCACAGTGAGACACTCGGACTTGAGCAGTCACTGTTATGTCTGCACAGTAAAGGGAGCAAATCTTGACCTTATCAACTGTTGGGTTTCTGCAAAGCTCCAATGGATACCAAGTAGTTGCATCCTATACTGCAGCCTCCAGGATATTTTGGACAAAGCAACTCCCAGTGATATCATTGACAAGCTTGGCTCTCTTGTTGCAGAATTAAAGGGAGTGAATGAAAACATGAACATACTTATATGTGAGCTCGCCCCCATTCCTAATGTCCGTGATTATGACGAGCACATAAATAATTTCAATAATCAAGTCGCAACATGGAGCACAAATAATGGGGCTTCAATAATCAAAACCAAGCTGCAATACAGGCTTGGGACAGGTGAAGTTGATCATATGTGTTTTAATGATACCTGTGAAAATGAAAACTTTTTAAATAGGTTTGGCATCATCAGGCTGCTCAACATCATCTCCAAGCAATGCTCATAGCTTAAACTACATGAAAACTGGGAAATTATCCTGAGTTAAAGTATGCCAACATCATTAAACTACAATCTGTGGAAAGCCAACTTTAATGAAAACAACCCCAAGAATGACTACGGAACTACTAGATATCTCCAGAGTCAACGCTTCGAGGTAAGAGGAAGGTGAAATTCAAGACCAAATGCCAGAAAATTCAACCCTCTAACCAATACCAGGCACTACGAAGACTCGTCTGTCAGGACTTTCTACAGAGGACAACGAGATGTCAATTCCAGACACAATAACTATCACTCTGAATATGATCGTCAAAATAACTACTTGGGCACTCAAAACTTCAGACACTCTCATCGTCAACACCGAGGCTGGGCAAACCAGCAAGGAAGAAGTCCCCAATACCAGTATCATCCTCGCCCCTATAATGCATAGCTACCAACGAGTCCCATGAAAAAATATGACCATCTAAAAGTTGAACATCTAAATGCACAATCATTAATACGAAATTTTAATCAGGTAGAGGCCCACATATTGAGCCGAGACATTGACGTAATGTGCATTAGCGAGTCATGGCTTCTCCCCCTTACAGCTAATCGTTTCATAGATATATCTGGTTATTCAATTTATCGCAGTGATGCAGGAATGGGTGGAGGTGTATGTGTGTACGTGAAGGAAGACCTCAAGGTGAATGTCTTAACAACTACGCTCGAGAGGCCTGACAACATGGAAGATATTTGGTTGAGTATCCAGTATAGAAACCTTCCTTCTTTTATAATTGGGTGTGTTTATCGTCATCCGCATGCACTCTATAACTCTTTTACATATTTAAGTGATGTCTTTACTACAATGTGTTTACCCAATAAACCCCTTTTGATTTTAGGTGATTTTAACGATGATCAGTTTCTCTCAGATAACAAAATTGGAAAAATAACCCAATCCCTACATTTAACCCAGGTGATTAAAAAAGCCTCCCGCATTACGTCTACTTCCTCAACATTAATAGACTTGGCTATTACAAACAGACCTAATTTTATTATCAACTCTGATGTTCTTTCAAGCCCTGTAGGTGATCATGAGCTTCTCACCATCACTTTCAATGTAAGGAAAGAGAGGAAACCTCCAGAAATTGGAACATTTCGGTCGTTAAGAAATTGCTCTCAAAATAATTTTGTGACCTTCTTCTAAATGATACAGATGCTTTAAATCTATATTCTACGTACTGATAATGTCGATAACCAAGTTTCTCTTTTCACGAGCACTTTTATTGAATGTCTAAATTCTTGCGCTCCTTTTGTAACAAAAGAGATTAAGCGGCCCTACACTCCTTGGATTGATGATCAAATAAAGGAGCCGATAAGAAAACAGAAACAATGTGCATAAAGTGTTTAAGCTAAATAGGTTAGATCAACATGGCCGAAAGTATCTATCGAAAACAAGAAAAAGGAAAGTAAAAAATATGATATCCATTAGTAAATCGAACTACTTTACAGAACAACTTTTGAAAAGTAAGGGCAACATTATGGGTACATGGAACGTTATAAAGAAAATAATTCCTGGAAATAAAAAATCATCTGGCTTGCTAGGACATTCAGAAGCTGAGCCCGAAAATAAAGTGGAGGAATTTAACAAACACTTTGCCATGATAGGAAAAAACACTTTCAGGAAATCCCAGGAAAACCCGATAGATTCTAATTTACTTATGAATAATCGTCCTTCATTACCATCAAGAAACTTGAATAAATTTAGGCCACAGCCAGTCGACATCAACACTTTAATACTGACCATTAAGAGTTTAAACGCAACAAACTCTTATGGCTCTGACAGGATACCTTTTTCGATTCTTAGTCGATTCCTTACCCGTTACCATTTACTATATCCTTATAGTTATGAATACATCCATTGTAACAGGTGTTCATCCAGATTTTTGGAAGCATTCTATTGTGGCCCCAGTTTTTAAAAACGGAGATGCTGAAAATGTTGGAAACTACAGACCTATTTCTCTATTGCCCATCCTCTCAAAGATACTAGAAAAGATAATTGTGAACCAATTGATTGATTTTCTCGAATCTAATAAATTACTTGCAAAAAAAAAAACCAACATTACTTCCAACCAAATCTTTCCACTGAAACAGCTTTGCTCTCAGTTACCAATAAAATTTATGAAAACATTGAAAACAAGAAAATATTCCTACTCTTCCTTCTTGATCTCTCTAAAGCATTTGATAGCGTCAACCATCAAATTTTACTCAAAAAATGCGAAGATTTTGAATATTGATTCACTTTGGATTGAAAACTATCTGGAAAATCAAGTTCAGTCAGTACACATTGGATCAGCCATATACTCTCCTCAGAAAATTAAAGTTTGGAGTCCCTCAGGGATCGATCCGTGTGGCCTTTACTATTTCTTATTTACGTAAATGATCTGCCAACATATATTCGAGACTGCCTCCTTGTTATATACCCCGATGACACTCAGATCTTACTGACAGGAGAGATTGATAAAGCTAATGAATTGCTACAAAAAGCGAAAGAGGTTCTAATTAGTGCTAAAGCTTATTACAATAAGAATGGGCTACTTTTAAACGAGAGCAAAACTCAACTCATTTTCTTTGGCTCAAGGCGAGTACATATCCCGTATTACAAATAACATCAATTTAAGACTCGGCAGCGTCACACTCGTTCCATCACAAAGTGTCAAAAACCTTGGAGTACTTATGGACAACTTTTTAACTTTCAATGTTCATATCGATGAATTGCAGAAAAGGTTACAGGTACACTTCTCCTTTATTAACCGTGTAAGTGATAGTTTCAACTTTGAATATCGAGTCATGGTGGGTGCAAGTCCTTGGTACTTAGTATCTTAAACTACTGCTTGAGAGTTTGGGGCTCAACTAATAAGACACAAATGGGCAGAGTAAGTAAAATGCAGAATTTCGCTGCTAAGGTTGCTGTAGGGGGCGCTCGCAAACATGACCATGTCACCCCAATATATGATAAATTAAAATGGCTCCGTATGGATGAGAAATACATTTATGAAATGTGCCTTTTAATTTTCAAAATTCGTCACAAGTTTATTCCCGACTGGATATTCACTTTCCCAACTGTAGCTCAGATTCGATGGGAAAGATTCAACACTAGAAGTCAGGACACCCTTTATATCCCAAGAACAAACACTGATACAGGAGCTAGAGCATTAAAATGTTATTGAACCTAAACTATGGAATCAACTACCACAAAACATAAGATGCAGTCAGACAATATCCTCTCTCAAAGGCCACCTTATGAAACTCCTATTGAGGGATTAAGCTTCTTCTTGTGCGATGTTAGTCGATGTCCTCTCTGAAAAACAAATTCATGAAATTTTATTCTAGGACTAAGCTTTGTCCTGTCTTATCTTTTTATACTTTATCATTATTATTACATGTGTAGCTTATGTGATGGCGGGGAAATTGTATACAGTCCTTTTATCTATAACATGAATGCAATATCCTCTTAATAATCTGCTTATAATTACGTTTATATAACTATTGTATTGTACCTATTATGTAATAACCATTATTATTGATGGAATAAAGAATTTTGACTTTGAATCTCTCTCTCTCTCTCTCTCTCTCTCTCTCTCTCTCTCTCTCTCTCTCTCTCTCTCTCTCTCTCTCCTCTCTCTCTCTCTCTCTCTCTCTCTCTCTCTCTCTCTCTCTCTCTCTCTCTCTTTGTATCCATTTGAAGCATTATTTGTATGAACTCATGTAATGTCTGACGCCTTGGCGCAATAAATTAATAAAATAAAATAAATAATCTCTCTCTCTCTCTCTCTCTCTCTCTCCTCTCTCTCTCTCTCTCTCTCTCTCTCTCTCTCTCTCTCTCTCTCTCTCTCTCTCTCTCTCTCTCTCTCTCTCTCTCTCTCTAGGAAACATGGTTGTCAGATTCTTGATATTGCGTGTCATGGAAGAAACACAGTACGTCGGGGAAAAGTAAATATAAAAAAAGAGATAAAGAGTATATTTCTTGGCAGGAATCTTTTGTGGAAGAGATTGAATATATTTCCATGGAAAGAATAGTGTTTCCTTTCATTTTGAACATTTGCATTCATAGTATAACTTTTCTCATTGATCTCCCTTCATCATAAGAGATGGCAATTCAGAAATATACATTAAAATACATGTGTGTATGTATTTGGGTGTTAGCATGTGTGTCAAAGATAGGTGGAAAATCATTTATTGAGTCTTCATATTAACTGCAATTTTCTTCTTTGAAAATAATTGTATGTATGTATGTATGTATCTATCTATCTATCTATCTATCTATCTATCTATCTATCTATCTATCTATCTATCTATCTATCTATATATATATATATATATATATATATATATATATATATATATATATATATATATATATATATATATATATATATATATATATGCACACACACTAACTCACATATATATATATATATATATATATATATATATATATATATATATATATATATATATATATATATATATATATATATATATATATATATATATATATATATATATATATATATATATATATATATATATATATATATATATATATATATGTGTGTGTGTGTGTGTGTGTGTGTGTGTGTGTGTGTGTGTGTGTGTGTGTGTGTGTGTGTGTGTGTGTGTGTGTGGTGTGTGTGTGGATTTGTGTGTGTGTGTGGGAATAGATTAAAAGGCACTAAATCATTGAACAAAATATTACTCCATTTGCATCACTACCTCCAATAAGCAGTAATTCTTTCAGACTCCCAAATTGCATGAGGAATGCTGTAATTGTATAAATAAAAAACTTCATAGTATTATCAGAACGCGAGACTCCCCGAATGTAATTCCTTGCCACTTTCTTTATTTGCAGCGATTGTATGGTTTTCCAATCTCTCTCTCTCTCTCTCTCTCTCTCTCTCTCTCTCTCTCTCTCTCTCTCTCTCTCTCTCTCTCTCTCTCTCTCTCTCTCTCTCTCTCTCTCTCTCTCTCTCTCGCCACCCAGCAACAAAAGCCCTTGCACTGGCAACATTAAAATAATATTGAATATTGATAAATACTATAAGTTTCCGTTTTTTACTTTCTTTGTGCTTTTCATGCTTTTGCCTCGATGCTATAGATCTACCTATCTATCTGTCTGTCTAAATATTTATCTATCTATATATCTATCCATCTATTTAAATACACACACACACACACACACACACACACACACACATACATACAGAACACAGGAAGAGATGGGAAAGATCAAAAACTTGTTGCAAGATCAAAAACTTGTTGCAAGAGAAATGAAGAAGAGAAGAAAAATTTTCGTTACAGAATACTTCCAGACAAAGGGGAGATAAAGAAGATAATGACAGAAGATCAGGGATGGGGCCTCATTAAGATTGTTATACACAAATGCTGATGGATTAGCTGGTAAGGCAGTAGAATTAAAAGATAGGATTCATAACAGTAAGGCAGATATAGTAGCAATTACAGAGACTAAGTTGAGTGAGGACATAAACAGTGTCACAGTTTTTCCTAAGGGCTTCAGAATACTAAGGGTTGAAAGATCTGAGAGGACTGGTGGAGGGATAGCACTGCTCATAAGTGAGAGGATTCAAGTTGAAGAAATAAACTTGGCTATAGAAAGTGAGTTCAGGAATTTCTTGTTGCTCGCATAAATACTGGGTCAGAGAGCATTATAATAACTGTTGTATACAACCCACCAAGGAACCAAAATAGGCTTGAAATTTATGAGGAAAGTCATATAGGTACGATTGAAGTCATAAACTCAGTTGTTAACATGGCACGGGAGAAAAAAATGTAGGATTTTGATTATGGGAGACTTTAATCATAAAGAGATAGATTGGATAAATCTTGACCCACACAGTGGTGAGGACTCATTTGGGGCAAGATTCCTAGATTGCGTACAAGGGAATTTCCTACACCAACATGTAATGGAACCAACAAGAGCCAGGGGTGGGGATGAGTCATCACTACTTGATCTAGTGTTCACAGATAATGTGTTGGATATTGAAAATATTGAGTATGAACCACCAATTGGAAAGAGTGACCACTGTGTGTTGTTGATGGAGTATATCATTGAAGATATTCTTCCTGAGAGTAGAGGCACTGAGGACATGAGGAGGAACTATCCGAAAGGAGATTACATCAAAATGAATGAGCTTTTTGCAGTTATTGACTGGAGAACCTTATTTTACAACAAATCTGTACAAGAAATGTATGACATCTTTTGTGAGAATTATGGGAAGATAGTAGATTGCTGCATACCTGTCACCAAAGTAGGTGTAATTCATGCCAGAGAGAAATGGTTCGATAATGGGTGTAAAAGAGCTAAGGAGTGGAGAGACAAATGCTGGAAAAGGTATAGGAGGAGAAAAAACATAAATGCCTGGCAAACCTACAAAAGAGCAAGAAATGACTACCTAAGTAAAAGGAGAGAGGCAGAGAGAGATTATGAGAGGGACATCACCAGGAAGGCTAAAGAAAATCCCAAGCTTTTCCACAGCTTTATCAGAGGAAAACTGAAGGTAAAAGAACAGGTTTTAAGGCTAAAGAGAGCGGATGGAAGCATCACTGAGACGGACGAAGAGATCTGCAAAGAATTGAACAAGGAGTTTCAGTCAGTATTTACAGTAGAAAATACCCCACCCCCTCAGATTGCAGTGATAGAAGCTCAAGGGCCGGTATTAGAGAACATCAACCTTACAGCCACAGAGGTATGCAAAGCGCTGATGGATTTAGATGTTCATAAAGCTACAGGTCCTGATGACATATCCCCTCATGTGCTTAAAAAATGCGCAAACACAATATCAGTGGCACTAAGTATCATATTTAAGGAGTCACTGGAGTCGGGGGAGATTCCAAGATGCTGGAAACAAGCAAATGTGATACCTATCTTCAAAAAGGGAAGGAGGGATACGGCTCTGAACTATAGACCAGTTTCCTTGACCAGCATAGTTTGCAAAGTTATGGAGAAACTACTAAGGAAACATATCTCTCTTCACTTGGAATCCTTCAACTTTTTGTCAGTGAGGCAACATGGCTTCAGAGAAGGTAGATCAACAGTAACAAACTTATTAGAATTTTATGATGAGGTAAGCCAAATCTTACAGGAAAGAGAGGGCTGGGCAGATTGCATATTCCTAGACTTCCAGAAAGCGTTTGACACTGTTCCACATGGGAGACTTATTAGGAAGCTGCACTCAATGGCTAGAATAGGTGGAAATGTTTTGGAATGGATAAAAACTTACTTAGAAGGAAGGGAACAGAGGGTTAGAGTAAGACACTCAGTGTCTGAATGGAGAAGAGTTAGTAGTGGAGTTCCACAGGGTTCAGTTTTAGGGCCACTTTTGTTCCTTGTATATGTAAATGACCTACCAGAGTCTGTAAATTCATTCATGAATATGTTTGCAGATGATGCAAAGATTGTGAAGAAAGTAAAAAACGAGAACAATGGTAGAGAACTTCAGGAGGATCTAAATAATCTGCATGAGTGGTCAGAAAAGTGGCTAATGAAATTCAATACCTCAAAATGTAAGGTAATGAGAATGGGTACAAGTGCAAGAAGGCCCAAGCTTGACTACTCGGTGGCTGGAGTACAACTTCAAGAGACAGAAAATGAGAGAGATCTAGGAGTAAACATACTGGCAGATTTGTCTCCAGAAATACATATAAATGGCGTAGTAAGGGCAGCATATGCATTCTTATCAAATGTAAGGGTAGCCTTCAGGCACATGGACAAGGAAATGTTCAGAAATATTTATGTAACCTATGTGAGGCCAAAACTCGAATATGCAGCCCCCTTTTGGAATCCGCGCTTGAAAAAGCACATAGCTAAGCTTGAAAAAGTTCAAAGACATGCCACGAAACTGGTGCCAGAAATACGCAATCTCAGTTATGATGAGAGGCTGAGGGAATTAGACTTGCCATCACTCGAAGCTAGAAGAGTAAGGGGGGATATGGTGACAGTCTTTGAATTCCTTCATGGTTATGATAGAGTGGATAGGGATCGATATTTCGATATGGCTGGCTCTAGAACTAGAGGTCATAGTTTGAAGCTTCGTAAGAAAACTTCCTTGCAGGATGTAAGGAAATACTTTTTCAGTGTAAGAGTAGTTGATAATTGGAATTGGCTAAGCGAGGAGGTAGTTAATGCTATCTCAATCCATAGTTTTAAGGACAGGTACGATAAGTATCACTAAGTCTAAAATGGAACCGATCAGGAGACGGGAAGATACGAGCTTTGGGCTCTTTCCCGTAAACACAATTAGGTAATCACAATTAGGTAATCACACACACACACACACACACACACACACACACACACACACATATATATATATATATATATATATATATATATATATATATATATATATATATATATATATATATATATATATATATATATATATGGCGTTTCCCCCTTATAAAGGGAGTGACTGAGTCAAGGCATAATACTCTGACTCTTTGGGAGAAGATTAAGTACAGAGGAGAGCATTCCCATTCCCTCACTCTGTCACATTTAATAGACTCTTACGACACGCACGAGAAAACAGAGGAACTATTCTAGCCCCCTCCCTCATATACTTTAGCATATATATATATATATATATATATATATATATATATATATATATATATATATATATATATATATATATATATATGTATGTATGTATGTATGTATGTATGTATGTATGTATGTATGTATGTATGTATGTATGTATGTATGTATGTATGTATGTATGTATGTATGTATGTATGTATGTATGTATGTATGTATGTATGTATGTATGTATGTATGTATGTATGTATGTATGTATGTATGTATGTATGTATGCATGCATGCATGCATGCATGCATGCATACATACATACATACATACATACATACATACATACATACATACATACATACATACATACATGCATGCATGCATGCATGCATACATACATACATACATACATACATACATACATACATACATATATATATATATATATATATATATATATATATATATATATATATATTTATATATATATATATATATATATATATATATATATATATATATATATATATATATATATATATATATATGGCTCCCGTGCTTTGCCGTCTATTTCGCTTCATTCTCTCAACCAGTATCTATCCTTCATCTTGGAAGTATGTTCTGGTTCAACCTGTTCCTAAGAATGGTGAATGCTCAATTCCTTCCAACTGCCGACTTGTTACCCTAGCTTTTGCTAGGGCTGAAGGTTAAAAAAAAATTTGCACTATTCTCACTTTTTGAAACGTCTTGAATTTAACTCGCTTATCCCTGATCACCAGTGCGGCCTTTGCAAGGACCTCCTGTCGTATCTGCTTCATGATTGGTCATCTTCTTTGCGGAATGAAGGGGTATTCTTTTTCGTTGCTCTTCCAGTTTTCTTTCTAACCGTTTCATATTTGTGGTTGCTGATAGGGCAACATGTAGCTCATTCCCTGTTGACACTGGTGTTCCACATTGCTCTGTTCTTTCAACTACTCTGTTCCTTCTCTTCATGAACAATCATCTTCAGTCCCCATCCTTTTCTCTTCTCCCTGCCATTGCCGACGATATACCCATCATTTTTTCTCTGCCGACTCTTTACAACCTTCACCTGCTACTCGTAATCAGTCTCGATATCTCTCTTTTTTCTACTCTCAACTCCGATTTGCTGAGGGTATCCGAATGGGGCACCCAATTTTTAGTTAAAATTTAATGCATCCAAGATACAGCTTCAGGTTTTCTCTTTATCTTCTCCTCTTGTTATTCCCATTGTCTACGAAAGTAACAAAATTTACCCTCTAAATTCTATTTACATCTTAGGAATCAAGATACCCTCGAACTTGTCTTGGAGAAATCACATGATTCAAATTTCTAAATCTGCATTAAAAAAAATGGGGGTTCTGTTACGTTTTTTCATTACGTATCCTTAAGATCTATAAACGTCTTATCTATCCCTGCTTAGAATACTTCTTGCACATCTTTGGTGCTTCTTCTTATGCTCGTCTCCTTGATAGGATTGAATCTAAGGCAGTCAGACCCATTAATAATCCTTTTCTTACTCTTAATCTGGATTCTCTTTCTTTTTTCCATAAAATATCAATCCCTTTCACTTTTCTACCGCTATTACTTCAGTCGCTGCTCTGATGAGTTGGCGGGTTGAATCCCTCCCCCACTGCAGGGGCCGTGTAACACTCGTCAAGAGGTCACCTTTCACAGGTTCTGCATGGGGATTTGTACCTCTGGGATTTGTCGATGCAATGACTGCTTCTTCCAGACACTCTTCCTCTTTCTGTCTTTCCTAATTCTTATATCCTATTTTCCTTCAAAAAAGCTGGCACAACATCAAAGAATAGCCCCAATGTATTCCCTGCGTGTTGTAAGAGACTACTAAAAGTGGACGGGGCGAGGGGACTGGGAATCCTCCCCTTGTAGTAACCCCCTACGAGACGTCAAAGAAGAAGAGGAGTAGAGGGGAGAATAACTTCTCCACAAACTCTAGTTTTGGGGTGTCTAAATGTGCGTGGTTGTAGTACGATAGAGAGCAAAACATGTGAGATTGGATATATGATTGGTAGGAGGAGGATGAATGTATTGGTATTGTGTAAGATGAATATGAAAGGAAAAGGAGTAGTGGCATTTGGTGATGTGACAGGTAGGGTGTCTGGGGTTAAAAGGGGGAGAGCAAGAGATGTGGCATTATTGCTGAGTGAATGGATGGTATATAAGGTAGTGGAATGGAAAGAAGTGTCAGCTAGGCTGATGTGAGTGAGGGCTATGATAGGTAGGGAATGTTGGGCTTTTGTTAGTGCATATGGACCAGGATGTGAGAGAAGTTGAGAAGAGCGGGATGAATTCTGGAATGAGTCAACTAGGTGTGTGGTTGATCTGAGTAGAAAGAACTATGTAGTTGTGTTGGGTGACTTGAATGCCAGAGTGGGCGATGGAGAGGTAGAAGGTGTTGTAGAAAGTATGGGTACCAGATGGGAATGAGAGTGGCGAGAGACTGTTAGATATGTGTTTGGAGCAAGATTTGGTGATAAGAAATAGTTTTTTCAAGAAGTTAATAAATATGTATACATGGATGAGCGTGGCAAATGGAAGAGTGAAGGAAAGAGCATTGATGGATCATGTGTTGGTAGCAAAGAGCATGATTGGTAGAGTAAAAGATGTGCATGTATTTA
>JAXCGZ010019739.1:0-2500 GCA_037179515.1 Halocaridina rubra
CTACCTAAGTAAAAGGAGAGAGGCAGAGAGAGACTTTGAGAGGGACATCACCAGGAATGCTAAAGAAAATCCCAAGCTTTTCCACAGCTTATCAGAGGAAAACTGAAGGTAAAAGAACAGGTTTTAAGGCTAAAGAGAGCGGATGGAAGCATCACTGAGACGGATGAAGAGATCTGCAAAGAATTGAACAAGGAGTTTCAGTCAGTATTTACAGTAGAAAATACCCCACCCCCTCAGATTGCAGTGATAGGAGCTCAAGGGCCGGTATTAGAGAACATCAACCTTACAGCCACAGAGGTATGCAAAGCGCTGATGGATTTAGATGTTCATAAAGCTACAGGTCCTGATGACATATCCCCTCATGTGCTTAAAAAATGCGCAAACACAATATCAGTGTCACTAAGTATCATATTTAAAGAGTTACTGGAGTCGGGGGAGATTCCAAGATGCTGGAAACAAGCAAATGTGATACCTATCTTCAAAAAGGGAAGGAGGGATACGGCTCTGAACTATAGACCAGTTTCCTTGACCAGCATAGTTTGCAAAGTTATGGAGAAACTACTAAGGAAACATATCTCTCTTCACTTGGAATCCTTCAACTTTTTGTCAGTGAGGCAACATGGCTTCAGAGAAGGTAGATCAACAGTAACAAACTTATTAGAATTTTATGATGAGGTAAGCCAAATCTTACAGGAAAGAGAGGGCTGGGCAGATTGCATATTCCTAGACTTCCAAAAAGCGTTTGACACTGTTCCACATGGGAGACTTATTAGGAAGCTGCAAGCAATCGCTAGAATAGGTGGAAATGTTTTAGAATGGATAAAAACTTACTTAGAAGGAAGGGAACAGAGGGTTAGAGTAAGACACTCAGTGTCTGAATGGAGAAGAGTTAGTAGTGGAGTTCCACAGGGTTCAGTTTTAGGACCACTTTTGTTCCTTGTATATGTAAATGACCTACCAGAGTCTGTAAATTCATTCATGAATATGTTTGCAGATGATGCAAAGATTGTGAAGAAAGTAAAAAACGAGAACAATGGTAGAGAACTTCAGGAGGATCTACATAATCTGCATGAGTAGTCAGAAAAGTGGCTAATGAAATTCAATACTTCAAAATGTAAGGTAATGAGAATGGGTACAAGTGCAAGAAGGCCCAAGCTTGACTACTCGGTGGCTGGAGTACAATTTCAAGAGACAGAAAATGAGAGAGATCTAGGAGTAAACATACTGGCAGATTTGTCTCCAGAAATACATATAAATGGCATAGTAAGGGCAGCATATGCATTCTTATCAAATGTAAGGGTAGCCTTCAGGCACATGGACAAGGAAATGTTCAGAAATATTTATGTAACCTATGTGAGGCCAAAACTCGAATATGCAGCCCCCTTTTGGAATCCACACTTGAAAAAGCACATAGCTAAGCTTGAAAAAGTTGAAAGACATGCCACGAAACTGGTGCCAGAAATACGCAATCTCAGTTATGATGAGAGGCTGAGGGAATTAGACTTACCATCACTCGAAGCTAGAAGAGTGAGGGGGTATATGGTGACAGTCTTTAAATTCCTTCATGGTTATGATAGAGTGGATAGAGATCGATATTTTGATATGGCTGGCTCTAGAACTAGAGGTCATAGTTTGAAGCTTCGTAAGAAAACTTCTTTGCAGGATGTAAAGAAATACTTTTTCAGTGTAAGAGTAGTTGATAATTGGAATTGGCTAAGCGAGGAGGTAGTTAATGCTATCTCAATCCATAGTTTTAAGGACAGGTATGATAAGTATCACTAAGTCTAAAATGGAACCGATGAGGAGACGGGAAGATACGAGCTTTGGGCTCTTTCCCGTAAACACAATTAGGTAATCACAATTAGGTAATCACACACAAAAGGCTGCATATGCTTTCTTTGCTAATGTGTGCCTTTGGGCACACAGAGAAGGAAATACTTAGAAATATTCATACAACTTATGAAATAGACTGGAAAGAGAATTCAAAGACATGCTACGAAGCTGCTGACAGAGAAAAACAATTTAAGTTATGAGGGAAGGCTAAGGGAGTTAGACTTACCATCACTTGTAGCTAGAGGGAAGTTGGAGATATGATGACGGTTTTTAAATATCTACATAGTGTTGACAGAGTGGAGAGGAAGATAAATTTTAATATGACTGGGTATGAAGCAGGTGATAGATATAGGCAATCATAGATATGAGAAAAGGCTGAGGAAGTTAGACTTACCATCACTCGAATCTAGAAGAAAATGGTTTGACTAAGTGGACAGGAAGTGATATTTCAATATGACTGACTCCTGAACTAGAGTTCAATGTTTGAAGCTTCGTTAGAAACCTTATTTCTAGGATATAAGTGTAAGATGTACTGCAAAAATATTTGAAATTAAGACTTCGCTAAGCGAAGAAGTAGTAAATGCTAAATGTATCCATTGTTTTAAGGACAAATATGATAAGCATCACTAAAGGAAAAAGAAATCGAAAAGGAGGCGGGGAGTTACGA
>JAXCGZ010019739.1:7500-17500 GCA_037179515.1 Halocaridina rubra
GAGGACACATTTGGGGCAAGATTCCTAGATTGCGTACAAGGGAATTTCCTACACCAACATGTAATGGAACCAACGAGGGCCAGGGGTGGGGATGAGCCATCACTACTTGATCTAGTATTCACAGATAATGTGTTGGATATTGAAAAAAATGAGCATGAACCACCAATTGGAAAGAGTGACCACTGTGTGTTGTTGATGGAGTATAACATTGAAGATATTCTGCCTGAGAGTAGAGGCACTGAGGACATGAGGAGGAACTATCCGAAAGGAGATTACATCAAAATGAATGAGCCTTTTGCAGTTATTGACTGGAGAACCTTATTTTACAACAAATCTGTGCAAGAAATGTATGACATCTTTTGTGAGAAATATGGGAAGATAGTAGATTGCTGCGTACCTGTCACCAAAGTAGGTGTAATTCATGCCAGAGAGAAATGGTTCGATAATGGGTGTAAAAGAGCTAAGGAGTGGAGAGACAAATGCTGGAAAAGGTATAGGAGGAGAAAAAACATAAATGCCTGGCAAACCTACAAAAGAGCAAGAAATGACTACCTAAGTAAAAGGAGAGAGGCAGAGAGAGACTATGAGAGGGACATCACCAGGAAGGCTAAAGAAAATCCCAAGCTCTTCCACAGCTTTATCAGAGGAAAACTGAAGGTAAAAGAACAGGTTTTAAGGCTAAAGAGAGCTGATGGAAGCATCACTGAGACGGATGAAGAGATCTGCAAAGAATTGAACAAGGAGTTTCAGTCAGTATTTACAGTAGAAAATACCCCACCCCCTCAAATAGCAGAGATAGAAGCTCAAGGGCCGGTATTAGAGAACATCAACCTTACAGCCACAGAGGTATGCAAAGTGCTGATGGATTTAGATGTTCATAAAGCTACAGGTCCTGATGACAGATCCCCTCATGTGCTTAAAAAATGCGCAAACTCAATATCAGTGGCACTAAGTATCATATTTAAAAAGTCACTGGAGTCAGGGGAGATTCCAAGATGCCGGAAACATGCAAATGTGATACCTATCTTCAAAGAGGGAAGGAGGGATACGGGTCTGAACTATAGACCAGTTTCCTTGACCAGCATGGTTTGCAAAGTTATGGAGAAACTACTAAGGAAACATATCTCTCTTCACTTGGAATCCTTCAACTTTTTGTCAGTGAGGCAACATGGCTTCAGAGAAGGTAGATCAACAGTAACAAATTTATTAGAATTTTATGATGAGGTAAGCCGAATCTTACAGGAAAGAGAGGGCTGGGTAGATTGCATATTCCTAGACTTCCAGAAAGCGTTTGACACTGTTCCACATGGGAGACTTATTAGGAAGCTGCAAGCAATCGCTAGAATAGGTGGAAATGTTTTGGAATGGATAAAAACTTACTTAGAAGGAAGGGAACAGAGGGTTAGAGTAAGACACTCAGTGTCTGAATGGAGAAGAGTTAGTAGTGGAGTTCCACAGGGTTCAGTTTTAGGACCACTTTTGTTCCTTGTATATGTAAATGACCTACCAGAGTCTGTAAATTCATTCATGAGTATGTTTGCAGATGATGCAAAGATTGTGAAGAAAGTAAAAAACGAGAACAATGGTAGAGAACTTCAGGAGGATCTAAATAATCTGCATGAGTGGTCAGAAAAGCGGCTAATGAAATTCAATACTTCAAAATGTAAGGTAATGAGAATGGGTACAAGTGCAAGAAGGCCCAAGCTTGACTACTCGGTGGCTGGAGTGCATCTTCAAGAGACAGAAAATGAGAGAGATCTAGGAGTAAACATACTGGCAGATTTGTCTCCAGAAATACATATAAATGGCGTAGTAAGGGCAGCATATGCATTCTTATCAAATGTAAGGGTAGCCTTCAGGCACATGGACAAGGAAATGTTCAGAAATATTTATGTATCCTATGTGAGGCCAAAACTCGAATATGCAGCCCCCTTTTGGAATCCACACTTGAAAAAGCACATAGCTAAGCTTGAAAAAGTTGAAAGACATGCCACGAAACTGGTGCCAGAAATACGCAATCTCAGTTATGATGAGAGGCTGAGGGAATTAGACTTACCATCACTCGAAGCTAGAAGATTGAGGGGGGATATGGTGACAGTCTTTAAATTCCTTCATGGTTATGATAGAGTGGATAGGGATCGATATTTTGATATGGCTGGCTCTAGAACTAGAGGTCATAGTTTGAATCTTGGTAAGAAAACTTCTTTGCAGGATGTAAGGAAATACTTTTTCAGTGTAAGAGTAGTTGATAATTGGAATTGGCTAAGCGAGGAGGTAGTTAATGCTATTTCAATCCATAGTTTTAAGGACAGGTATGATAAGTATCACTAAGTATAAATTGGAACCGATCAGGAGACGGGAAGATACGAGCTTTGGGCTCTTTCCCGTAAACACAATCAGGTAATCACAATTAGGTAATCATACACATACACACACACACACACCCCTCATATGAATTAAACTTTAGTTGGGAGAAAGTTGAAGATCTCTCACAAATAGTACATTAGTCACACAAGCACACAGATATCTAACATAAAACTGTATGTTCTAATTATAGAAACCACACTCACAAGCTGTACCTATACTTGTTTAATAAAACAAGAACATTTATATTAAATTTACAGGACTAAATACAGCAAGCTTTGAACTAAATCTTTTCCTAAGAAGCATGAGACATAATCTAATGATGCAAGATTTCATTTATGTCGTTTCAACTTTTCCCACTCAACAGAAAACTGCTTAAGACTGTAGAGAGCTGATCTATGAAATGGATTAAAATAGGCCAGTTATTCTTTGATGGTCCTCAGTTTTTCCAACATTCAGTTCAAAAATTATAGTATTTGTATACAAGAGTCCAAGTAACAGAATCTGAGGGTCAGCTGCAGAGGTTGGTAAGAGAGGTGCAGTTAGTGAAATGAAGAAAGTTAATGTGGAAAAGACTAATGTGATTTTAAAAAGTACATTACTGAGCCAGAAAATATAATATAACAATCATCAAAGATATAGAATGCGTTTGCGTCGCAAGTCGCACGTGGCACATGGGACGTGTCACGCCACTTCTGTGTGCAAGGTTTCATATAATTCCGGATGTTCGATTTCAATTGGCGTGCCACGTGGTAAACCACGTGCGACGTGCACTCTGGTGTGAAAGCGGCCTTACGCATATAAAGTAATTAAAAAAAAAGTAGGTAGGTGGGAAAAGGTATGATTCTGGTTTGGAATTTGTGAGGTGACAAAAACAAAAAAAAAGTTATTTTCAGCCTTTCATATAATGTATTAAGTATGTCGAAGAAGGAATCCTACGAGATAAAGTCGAAAAGAATAAGGAAATGAGATAGGTTACAGTGCAAGTTGTTCACAGATATTTTTGTATTGTACAAGGCACATGAGAGGAGCCTAGAGTCAATGTACAAAAATGAGAAAAAAATGAGATGGAGTGGATGTTATTTACAGCCTTTTCATACAATAATTTACAACTTTTCTTTCGTTTTTCTCTTCCTCTGTTACAAGCAAAAAATTGAAAAAATAAAACAGATCACAGTTTATCTTCCAAGAGTACTCAGGGTAAATTATTATGCATGTAAGCAAGGTTCAATTCTTCAATGTCAGGCATTAATAAAATGCATGTCAGGGCTGATTAAATCGTAATGAAGACGCATGGAGATAATTTATAACAATTAAGTTTTATAATGGGGAGCCTATTCGATTCTTTTAGCTAATATATTTGGCATATATATATATATATATATATATATATATATATATATATATATATATATATATATATATATATATATATATATATATATATATATATATATATTATGAGTGTGACACCGGGACAGGCAAAAACTGCCCTCATCAACAAAGGCCCTGGCACGAGAAAAAACCAAGACGAAGAAAAAGAAAAAGGTTAAGGACAAGGCAAAGATGAGGTAATGTCACACAAAGGAAAACGACAGACAGAAAAAACAGACAAAGCACAGAGGACCCAGAGATATGGAGGACTAGGCCCTGAGATGACGATAGGGCCTAGTCCTCCATATCTCTGAAACAATTAATTATATAAAATACACCTCAATTTCACAAGTAGTATCAATGGTTTGAGGAGTAAAACCCTGATTTGCAATACCAATGAACGCGAGTTCGACCCAGCCTTATGCCATGACTGAAAAACGAAAGTTTTACTTAGTCGCTGCGAGACTGTCGAAGGGAAAATAGTGGTGTCTGTCGGTTCCTAGGCCCTGCCAACTCGAGAGGATTAATGAGGTCACGGTTAGTTTATTTGTGGCATAAACTAAACTAAGAGCTCAAATACACACATACACACAAACACACGCACACACATGTATAGCTGTGAATTAATTATCATTAAACCACGATTTTTCTCAATAAATAATGTAATTACTGATAAAACCAAAGTCATGATTTAACTAATGCAATCTTTGGCACAAAGAATAATTATTTCTATTTATCATTTAACCGTTAATTTCTTAATTCTGTCGGAGTGAAAATGAATATATAATATGAATAACAAGGTAGCAAAGCAAGCTTATTTAACCCTTAAATTCTGAGGGCATAAGCGTGACTCTCCTTTTGTTTTGCTTATTAGGAAATGTTCATGATGTGATGCACGATAATTACTTCGTTAATTGAGAGTTGCAAAATTATGATATATCGATAATGGACCTTCTTATGCTTTATTTAAATGTTATTTGATATGTATCTTATAATTAGCATAGGGTGCTCTGAATAGTAATTTTTAATATTGCTATTATTATTATTATTATTATTATTATTATTATTATTATTATTATTATTATTATTATTATTATTATTATTATTACTATTATCATTATTATTTTTTTTCTTATTACTATTATTACTATTATTGCTATTATTATTATTATTATTATTATTATTATTATTATTATTATTATTATTATTATTATTATTATTATTATTATTATTAAATGGAGGTTTCATAAGACACTGCAAAAAGCTCGGTACAGTTACGATAAATCGAATAGAGTAATCACATAATCCAAATTTCTAAATCTTCATCCAAAAAATTGGGGGTTTTATTTCGTTTTCGTTATTACTTTTCCTCATTGCAGATACTTGAAATTTACAAAGGTCTTATCCGCCCCTGCTTAGAATACTGCTCATACATCTGGGGTGCTTCTTCCTTTACTTATCTTCTTGATAGGGTTCAATCTAAGGCAGTCAGACTCATTAATGATCCTTCTCTTACTTCTAACCTGGATTCTCTCTCTCTTCGTCGTAAGGTATCTTCCCTTTCTCTTTTCTATCGCTACTACTTCCATCGCTGCTCTGATGAGTTGACGAGTTGCATCCCTCCTCCACTGCCGAGGCCGTGTAACACTCGCCAAGCGACCTCATCACACAGGTACTGTGTCGAGATTTGTAGCTCGCGGATTGGTCGGTGCAGCGACTGCTTCTTCCCATCTACCTCCAGACTCTGGAACTCTCTTCCTCCTTCTGTCTTTCCTAGTTCTTATGACCTTTCATCCTTCAAAAAGCAGATCTATCGTCATCTCAGAGCCTAGTCCTCCATATCTCTGGGTCCTCTTTACTTTGACTGTTTTTTCTGTCTGTCGTTTTCCTTTGTGTGACATTACCTCATCTCTGCCTTGCCCTTAACCTTTTTCCTTTCCTTCTTCTTGGTATTTTCTCGTGCCCTGGCCTTTGTTAATGAGGGCAGTTTCTGCCTGTCCCGGTGTCACACTCTTAAAAAAAAGAAAAAAAAAACATCAATTTATTTATTCCAAGAAGCTTAACAGCATTCAGGAAATTTCTATTTTTTTAACTTTTATGAATATATCCCTGGAATTCCCCTTAACATATAGAGCATCAGAAAGTGCTTCTTCTTCTTCTTCTTCTTAAATCCGTTGGTCAGAAACATGAAATTGCGTTCTATCTGCGTGTGTGTGTGTGTACGTGCGAGCGTACGTGTGTGTTTTGAGCTTTACCAAATGACAGAAACCCCCTTTGTGGTATCATATTTCCAACTGGTACAATAAGTCCCCCCTAGAGGGGGGAGAGCCCATTCAAAATGGCAGAGCCCCAACAAGACCTTTTCTATGGAATCTGTTCAAAGGAGGATATGTCGGAGTTGTAAGAAGTCCATATAGTTGCTAAGGGCATATGATATATATATATATATATATATATATATATATATATATATATATATATATATATATATATATATATATATATATATATATATATATGTGTGTGTGTGTATCTTACATACATACATGCATGCGTACAAGGGAATTTCCTACACCAACATGTAATGGAACCAACAAGAGCCAGGGGTGGGGATGAGCCATCACTACTTGATCTAGTGTTCACAGATAATGTGTTGGATATTGAAAATATTGAGTATGAACCACCAATTGGAAAGAGTGACCACTGTGTGTTGTTGATGGAGTATATCATTGAAGACATTCTTCCTGAGAGTAGAGGCACTGAGGACATGAGGAGGAACTATCCGAAAGGAGATTACATCAAAATGAATGAGCTTTTTGCAGTTATTGACTGGAGAACCTTATTTTACAACAAATCTGTACAAGAAATGTATGACATCTTTTGTGAGAAATATGGGAAGATAGTAGATTGCTGCATACTTGTCACCAAAGTAGGTGTAATTCATGCCAGAGAGAAATGGTTCGATAATGGGTGTAAATGAGCTAAGGAGTGGAGAGACAAATGCTGGAAAAGGTATAGGAGGAGAAAAAACATAAATGCCTGGCAAACCTACAAAAGAGCAAGAAATGACTACCTAAGTAAAAGGAGAGAGGCAGAGAGAGATTATGAGAGGGACATCACCAGGAAGGCTAAAGAAAATCCCAAGCTTTTCCACAGCTTTATCAGAGGAAAACTGAAGGTAAAAGAACAGATTTTAAGGCTAAAGAGAGCGGATGGAAGCATCACTGAGACGGACGAAGAGATCTGCAAAGAATTGAACAAGGAGTTTCAGTCAGTATTTACAGTAGAAAATACCCCACCCCCTCAGATTGCAGTGATAGAAGCTCAAGGGCCGGTATTAGAGAACATCAACCTTACAGCCACAGAGGTATGCAAAGCGCTGATGGATTTAGATGTTCATAAAGCTACAGGTCCTGATGACATATCCCCTCATGTGCTTAAAAAATGCGCAAACACAATATCAGTGGCACTAAGTATCATATTTAAGGAGTCACTGGAGTCGGGGGAGATTCCAAGATGCTGGAAACAAGCAAATGTGATACCTATCTTCAAAAAGGGAAGGAGGGATGCGGCTCTGAACTATAGACCAGTTTCCTTGACCAGCATAGTTTGCAAACTTATGGAGAAACTACTAAGGAAACATATCTCTCTTCACTTGGAATCCTTCAACTTTTTGTCAGTGAGGCAACATGGCTTCAGAGAAGGAAGATCAACAGTAACAAACTTATTAGAATTTTATGATGAGGTAAGCCAAATCTTACAGGAAAGAGAGGGCTGGGCAGATTGCATATTCCTAGACTTCCAGAAAGCGTTTGACACTGTTCCACATGGGAGACTTATTAGGAAGCTGCAATCAATGGCTAGAATAGGTGGAAATGTCTTGGAATGGATAAAAACTTACTTAGAAGGAAGGGAACAGAGGGTTAGAGTAAGACACTCAGTGTCTGAATGGAGAAGAGTTAGTAGTGGAGTTCCACAGGGTTCAGTTTTAGGGCCACTTTTGTTCCTTGTATATGTAAATGACCTACCAGAGTCTGTAAATTCATTCATGAATATGTTTGCAGATGATGCAAAGATTGTGAAGAAAGTAAAAAACGAGAACAATGGTAGAGAACTTCAGGAGGATCTAAATAATCTGCATGAGTGGTCAGAAAAGTGGCTAATGAAATTCAATACCTCAAAATGTAAGGTAATGAGAATGGGTACAAGTGCAAGAAGGCCCAAGCTTGACTACTCGGTGGCTGGAGTACAACTTCAAGAGACAGAAAATGAGAGAGATCTAGGAGTAAACATACTGGCAGATTTGTCTCCAGAAATACATATAAATGGCATAGTAAGGGCAGCATATGCATTCTTATCAAATGTAAGGGTAGCCTTCAGGCACATGGACAAGGAAATGTTCAGAAATATTTATGTAACCTATGTGAGGCCAAAACTCGAATATGCAGCGCCCTTTTGGAATCCGCACTTGAAAAAGCACATAGCTAAGCTTGAAAAAGTTCAAAGACATGCCACGAAACTGGTGCCAGAAATACGCAATCTCGGTTATGATGAGAGGCTGAGGGAATTAGACTTGCCATCACTCGAAGCTAGAAGAGTAAGGGGGGATATGGTGACAGTCTTTAAATTCCTTCATGGTTATGATAGAGTGGATAGGGATCGATATTTCGATATGGCTGGCTCTAGAACTAGAGGTCATAGTTTGAAGCTTCGTAAGAAAACTTGTTTGCAGGATGTAAGGATATACTTTTTCAGTGTAAGAGTAGTTGATAATTGGAATTCGCTAAGCGAGGAGGTAGTTAATGCTATCTCAATCCATAGTTTTAAGAACAGGTATGATAAGTATCACTAAGTCTAAAAATGGAACCGATCAGGAGACGGGAAGATACGAGCTTTGGGCTCTTTCCCGTAAACACAATATATATATATATATATATATATATATATATATATATATATATATATATATATATATATATATATATATATATATATATATACATATATATATATATATATATATATATATATATATATATATATATATATATATATATATATATATATATATATATATATATATGCTTAGGTGACGAATAACTAGCAGTTGACATATTGAAAATAATGAAAATGTCTTTTTTCTTCCTCTTCTTTCAGGTTCGTATCGCAGCTGAGTGCATCCTACAGTTCAACCCGAGTTCACTGCGAGAATATTCCCGGTCTAGTGCGTCGTCAGCGCGTGTTGTGTGAACGTCACCCTGACGCAATGATGGCTGTGACCGAAGGCGCGACCCTGGGTGTCAGGCAGTGCCAAAAACAATTCCAGGATTCCCGCTGGAATTGTTCCACTTTTCCGAGAGATTCCTCCGTCTTCGGAAGACACGTCCTTAGAAGTAAGTGCCCCCCCCCCCTCTCTCCCCTTTGATTTTCTGTAAGTATTCCCAGTGGTGGTAAGCAGAGCCAAAAAGTTCCAGGATTCCCGCTAGAACTGTTCCAATTTTTCTAGGGATTCCTCTGTCTTCGGAAGACACGTCCTTAGAAATAAGTGCCTCTCTCTCCCTCCCTTTGATTTTCTTTATTTAAATATTCCCGATGGTTCCAGGCAGTGCCAAAAAGAGTTCCAGGATTCTCGCTGGAACTGTTCCACTTTTCCGAGGGATTCCTAAGTCTTCGGAAGGTACGTCCTCAGAAGTAAGTGCCTCTCTCCCCCCTTTGATTATTTTAAAGTATTCCCGATGGTGCCAGGCAGTACCAGAAACAGTTCCAGGATTCCCGCTGGAACTGTTCCACTTTTCCGAGGTATTCCTCCGTCTTCGGAAGACACGTCCTTAGAAGTAAGTGACTCTCTCTCTCTCTCTCTCTCTCTCTCTCTCTCTCTCTCTCTCTCTCTCTCTCTCTCTTTAGTTATCTTTATATAAATATTCCCGATGGTGCCAGGCAGTGCCAAAAAGTTTCAAGATTCCCTCTGGAACTGTTCCATTTTTCCAAGGGATTCTTTCGTCTTCGGAAGACTCGTCCTCAGAAATAAGTGCCTCTCTCTCCCTCCCTTTGATTTTTTTTTATTTAAGTATTCCCGATGGCTCCAAGCAGTGCCAAAAAGTTCCAGGATTCCCGCTGGAACTGTTCCACTTTTCCGAGGGATGCCTTCCTCTTCGGAAGACTCGTCCTCAGAAGCTTTTTGTTTTTTATTTAAGAATTCCCTATGGTTCCAGGCAGTGCCAAAAAGAGTTCCAGGATTCCCACTGAAACTGTTTCACTTTTC
>JAXCGZ010019739.1:22500-25000 GCA_037179515.1 Halocaridina rubra
GGGGGGGTGCATAAATATGATCACGTGACTCCCCTCTTTGAGAGATTGGGTTGGCTAAGGATGGACATGAAGTTCATATATAATATCTGTCTTTTAGTTTTTAAAATAAATCATGGAATATTACCGGAATGGCTCTTCTCATTGCCAACAGTTAATCAAGTGCGTATCAATAACGTCAACACCAGATATCAGAATTCTTTTTACGTGCCCAGAACTTCCACTGATATTGGGGCAAGAGCCTTAAATGTAATGGGCCCGAGACTTTGGAACTCTTTACCCGCAAACTTAAGAAGTTGCCAAACATTACCCTCACTTAAATCTCATCTTTTAAATCACCTACTTAATAAGTGATTTTAGTCTCATTATTATCCTCCCATTGGGTAGACGAAGTGTACGTATGCATATTTTAATGTGTAAATTTTTTGATTTTGTGCTTTGCAAATTTCATTTGTTTTATATTGACATTTTACATTGTAATTTGTAATTAGATTAATTATCATGTAATAGCCATTTTTGATGGAATAAAGTTTTTGACTTTGACTTTGACTTTGACTCTCTCTCTCTCTCCTCTCTCTCCTCTCTCTCTCTCCTCTCTCTCTCTCTCTCTCTCTCTCTCTCTCTCTCTCTCTCTCTCTCTCTCTCTCTCTCTCTCTCTCAGAGGACAACAAGTTTTAGGTACTGTTTTCCACATTAGACTTCAATCACCAAAATGGAAAGCTCCTTAAAAATATTAAGTCAACAGCAGCTACTACCAATAATTTAAAAGAAGATGACTATATTCCATTTTCTATTTACTGTGGGGAATCGAACGCAGGTCCAATAAAAAAAAGGAGTCCATATGAGAGGGTGCTTAGCCACTGTTCGTTCCGGTTTTACGTCACGGACTCCTTTTTCTACTAAGGGCTAGGACGGTTGCCTTCTTGCGATGGACTTGTTTTGGCAGGGCGCTTAGCCACTGGGGTCATAAAATAATGTGAAAAGGGAACTAATGCCAATGTATATATTGGTCATGAACACCTACGGAATATAGCTTCCATCTTTATTTGATTTTTTTTTTAATGTGGTTTGTGTCTTTTTGACTGTATGCTAAAAAAAAAGAAATATTACAGTGTGTGCGTGTTTCTGTACATGCGTGTGTGTGCTTGTGCCTGCCCGTGTTTTGGTTTTCTTTTTATAAAAAAAGAAAGAAAAAAAAATATATATATTATATATATATATATATATATATATATATATATATATATATATATATATATATATATATATATATATATATATATATATATATATATATATATATATATATATATATATATATATATATATATATATATATATATATATATATATATATATATATATACTGTATATATACTAATCATAAAACACTCGAAATAATTATTTACTCTTCACCAACTCTATAATTCCTTTCTTCGTTCTTTATTTATTTATATATTTATTTTTAGGTTTCACGGGCACTGGAGGCAGGCAATGCAACCTTACTTCGTCAGGATACGATGGGTGTGAGACCCTCTGCTGCGGCCGAGGATACGATACCCGGAGGCGTCTTATCACCACCAAATGCGAATGTAAATTCAAATGGTGTTGTTTCGTCGATTGCAAAACTTGCGAGACCTGGCGGGACCTTCATTTCTGCAAAGAGAACTCGCCAACTCAACATAACCGCTGACAAGCAAAACTCATTTTCTTAGTATTCCTTCACATCTGACAAGTCACAACATTCCCCATTTCTGTTTCTCTTTATGGTTTTCTTTGTGCCCAGGCCCGATGAGGGCATATTATATATATATATTTTTTTTTTGTCCCGTCCTGGTATCACAATCATAAAAAACAAAAAACCACGTGTGTGTTAATTTTCATTATTATCATCAATTTAGCTTTACGGTAAAGAGCCTTTTGTATGTAACTCCCCATCTCCTGGTCATTTACCCAATTCACTTATAGATGAATCGCAAGGGATAGTACAATAACGCGTGTGTGTATGTGCGTGATTGGAAAATGGCTTTAAGGCAAAGAGCTTTAAGCTCTTAAGCTCCTCGTGTTTTCTGAATATATGATACTTCCATCTTTTCTTCATAGCTTTGACAGTTTTTTTTTTTATATGTGTCACAGTGTTTCCGGAAAAGAAAACTATGCTTGTAACTTTATTTCCAGGTCGGTTTCCAGTTATATTTCCAGGTCGTTTCCAGTTATATTTCCAGGTCGGTTTCCAGTTTCCATATGTCTCTTAGCACTCCATATTACTCCATTTTCTGTTCGCTATTAAGATCACATTACTTCTCATAGCTCTCATTAATACTAAGTGCATGTGTGTATGTGTGTTTGTGTGCGTACATGTGTGTGTGTTTTATTACATTTTTGTACTTCTAGCCCCTTCCCTCATTGGAATAATAATAATAATAATAATAATAATAATAATAATAATAATAATAGTAATAATAATAATAATAATAATAATAACAATAATAATAATAATAAT
>JAXCGZ010019739.1:35000-36842 GCA_037179515.1 Halocaridina rubra
ATTATTTTAGAGAACACAATCATATTGAAAAATTAAAGCGCTTGCGAATATAATTACTTTTTCATCTTCAGAGGTACCTCTGAAAATGAGCAATGACACTCGCAAATTTCAACACATACGCACACACACACATACATACATACATATATATATATATATATATATATATATATATATATATATATATATATATATATATATATATATATATATATATATATATATATATATGTGTGTGTGTGTGTGTGTGTGTGTGTGTGTGTGTGTGTGTGTGTGTGTGTGTGTGTGTGTGTGTGTGTGTGTGTGTGTGTGTGTGTGCGTGTTCCGAATGATGACATTAATTAGAATTGTTTCTTCAGGTGTATACAGTATTATTAAACTTCAACCTCATTGCTTATACTAAAAACTGATATAAAAAAACTAAATCATAATAGTATTCTATAGCTCAAACTGAATTGTTTATAATAAAATATATGTGAAGAATAAACAGGCCAGTACCAGATAGTTCAATTAAATGGTTTATACTGTAGCATAAATGATAAACTAGCTTGGTGATATCTATCAGTTCAGCTAAATTGTTTGTACAAGTATCGGTATGAAAAATGCTTATGCAAATATCCAAAAGGTTCATCTGTGCTCTGAACACATTTATGCTGGTATGAGGAATAAACAAGTTAATATTCCGGCTTTACGTCACAGACTCCCTTTTCTACCAAGGGCTAGGACGGTTGCCTTCTTGCGAAGGACTTGTTTTGGCAGATGTAATCGTTACCCTGAGTGCATGCCCTTGCTAACCTCAGATCGTGACGGGGCGCGAACCCTCGACCTGACGCCTTAAAGTCGCGGACGCTACCGCTTGAGCCACGGTGACTACAATAAACACGTTAATGTCACATGGTTAAACAAGAGTGTTTATATTTCTAAAGCTATAATAAATAAAGACTTACTCCCGATTTCTTCAACCATGTAAACCTAGGATACCATATTTTTAGTTAGCTAGACACACACACAAATGGATTTCATAAACGCATCTGACGCGGTTCTGTGTATGGCTAGGATCCCGTGCGGGATCCTAGCTATACACAGAACAGCGTCAGATGCATATATGAAATCCATTTGTGTGTGTCTAGCTAACTAAAAATATGGTATCCTAGGTTTACATGGTTGAAGAAATTAGACCTTTGTCCCGATATCTTAAAGAGTGTAAACCTAGGATACCATATTGTTAGTTAGCTAGACACACACAAATGGATTTCATAAGCGCATCTGACGCGGTTCTGTGTATGGCTAGGATCCCGTATGGGATCCTAGCCATACACAGAACCGCATCCGATGCGTTTATGAAATCCATTTGTGTGTGTCTAGCTAACTAACAATATGGTATCCTAGGTTTACATGGTTTAAGAAAACCGGGCATTTATCTTCTAATAGCTTCAACCATCCGACAATACTACTAGAAGTTTACACAAATAATCCCAAAATAAATAAAATATTACACCAATAATTAAATAAATAATAAATGATTGAACTAATAAATACATACATATATACTACACACTTGCGCATTTCACAGGCGTACAAAGTTGCATGCATACATACATACATACATACATACATACATACATACACACGCATATACATAAATAAATACGTATATAGATGCATACATACGTAAATACATACACACGTACATACATACATACGCATATACATACATACATAATGCACAAGCTGATCACAGCTAATCTGATCTGAGCAGACAACCCAGCAATTACGAATCCCCAATTTTTTTATTTCTATTTTTTTTTCTGTTCTTTTATGCCAATTCTTTTTCTTTCATTC
>JAXCGZ010019740.1:2500-7500 GCA_037179515.1 Halocaridina rubra
ACGAACAATAAACATAAAAGTGCTTTTAACTTAAATCTGCAACAGTGTTATTTCGGCAAAATTGTGGGAACTAGGCAGAGAAAATATGCATATGTAATGCCAAAGAGAAAAGATTTTTATTTTTTTTTTTAGAAACTGCAGGTATTAAGATTGTCGTACAAGGGACTTTCCTACGCCAACATGTACTGGAACCAACGATGGCCAGGGGTGGGGATGAGCCATCGCTACTTGATCTAGTATTCACAGATAACGTTGTGAGATATTGAAAAAAATGAGCATGAACCACCAATTGGAAAAAGTAACCACTGTGTGTTGTTGATGGAGTATATCATTGAAGATGTTCTGCCTGAGAGTAGAAGCACTGAGGACACGAGGAGGAACTATCCGAAAGGAGATTACATCAAAATGAAAGAGCTGTTTTGCAGTAATTGACTGGAGGACATTATTTAGCAACAAATCTGTACAAGAAATGTACGGCATCTTTAGTGAGAAATATGCGAAGATAGTAGATTGCTCCATACCTGTCACCAAAGTAGGTGTAATTCATGCCAGAGAGAAATGGTTCGATAATGAGGGTAAAAGAGCTAAGGAGTGGAGAGACAAGTGCTTGAAAAGGATATAGGAAGGAGAAAAAACATAAATGCCTGGCAGACCTATCAAAAGAGCAAGAAATGATTACCCAAGCAAAAAAGAGAGGCAGAGAGAGGCTATGAAAGGGACATCACCAGGAAGCTTAATGAAAACCCAATCTTTTCCATAGGCTTTATCAGAAGAAAAACTGAAAGTAAAAGAATAGGTTTTAAAGATTAAGATAGTGGGTGCGAGCTTCATTAAGGTCGGGTGAAAATATCTTCAAAGAATTTAACTAGGAGTTTCAGTCAGTATTTACAGTAAGAAAACTACCCCATCCCCTCAGATTGCAGAGATAGAAGCTCACGGGCTGGTATTAGAGAACATCATCCTTTCAGCCACAGAGCTTTGCAAAGCACTTATTGAATTAAATGTCAATAAAGCTACAGGTTCCTGATGATATATCCCCTTTTGTACTTAAGTAATGCACAATTTCAATATCAGCAGTAATAAGTTTCATTTTTAAAAAATCGCTGAATGTCAGGGGAGATTTCAGGTCGCTGGAAACAAGCGAACGTGATACCTATCTTCAAGAAGGGCAGGAGGGATGCGGCTCAAAACTAGAGACCTGTTTCCTTGACCAGCATAGTTTGAAAAAAATGGCGAAACTACTAAGGAAACATATCTCTCTTCACTTGGAATCCTTCAACTTTTTGTCAGTGAGACAACATGGCTGCAGGAGAAGGTAGATCAACAGTAACAAACTTACTGAAAATTTTATGATGGGGTAAGCCGAATCTTATAGAGAAGAGAGGGCCGGGCAGATTGCATATTCCTAGACTTCCAGAAAGCATTTGACACCGTCCCACACGGGAGACGAATTAACGAACTGCAAGCAATGGCAAGAATAGGTGGATATGTGTTGAAATGAATTAAAACATATTTAGAAGGAAGGGAGCACAGGGCTAGAGTACAGACACTCAGTGTCTGAATGGAGAAGAGTTAGTACTGGAGTTCCACAGGGTTCAGTTCTACAGCCGCTTTTGTTCCTTGTATATGCAAATCACCTACCAGAGTCAGTAAATTCATTCATGAATATGTTTGCAGATGATGCAAAGATTGTGAAGAAAGTAAGAAATGAGAGCAATGGTAGAGAACTTCAGGGAGATCTAAATAGTCTGCATGAGTGGTCAGAAAAGTGGCTAACGACATTCAATACTTCAAAATGTAAGGTAAGAAGAATGGGTAAAAGTGCCAGAAGGCCCAAGCTTGACTACTCGGTGGCAGGAGTAGAACTTCAAGAGACAGAGAATGAGAGAGATCTAGGAATAAACATACCGGCCGATTTGTCTCCACAAATGCATATAAATGGCATAGTAAGGGCAGCATATGCTTTCTTAGCAAATGTAAGGGTAGCCTTCAGGCACATGGACAAAAAAATGCTCAGAAATATTTATGTAACCTATGTGAGGCCAAACTGAATATGCACCCCTTTTTGGAATCCTCACTTGAAAAAGCACATAATTAAGCTGGAAAAAGTTTAAAGACATGCAACGAAACTGGTGCCAGAAATACGCAGTCTCAGTTATGATGAGAGGCTGAGGGAATTAGACTTACCATTACTCGAGGCTAGAAGATTGAGGGGGATATGGTGACAGTTTTTAAATTCCTTCATGGTTATGAAAGAATGGATAGGGATCGATATTTTGATATGCCTGGCACTAGAACTAGAGGTCATAGTTTGAAGCTTCGGAAGAAAACTTCTTTGCAGGATGTCAGGAAGTACTTTTTTAGTGTAAGAGTAGTTGATAATTGAATTCGCTAAGCGAGGAGGTAGTTAATGCTAACTCAATCCATAGTTTTAAGGACAAGTATGATAAGTATCACTAAGCACAAAATGGAACCGATCTGGAGACGGGAAGTTACGACCTTTGGGCTCTTTCCCGTAAGCACAATTAGGATATTAGGTAATTACTTACATACATACATACATACATACATACATACATACATACATACATACATACATACATACATACATACATACATACATACATACATACATACATATATACAGACATACATACATACATAGAGATATATTGAGAGAGGCTTTTTTCAGAGGGAAGGAAACTACAGAAGAGAGAGAGAGAGAGAGAGAGAGAGAGAGAGAGAGAGAGAGAGAGAGAGAGAGAGAGAGAGAGAGAGAGAGAGAGAGAGAGAGAGAGAGAGAGAGAGAGAGAGAGAGAGAGAGAGAGAGAGAGAGAGAGAGAGAGAGAAATATAATAAGTGTTTTACACAAGTGGAAATAGATTCAATATTAAAATCTTTACAAAATGAAAATCAAGTACTTCTTATCATAGACAATAATACACCTTTATTTCCAGTGTGCATTGGGTATTCAATAAAATACATGTATATTCCAGATAGACATCTGTGGTGTACAATATATACATACTAAAACAAGCAAATCATAAAGATGAGTGTAACATTAAAAATTACAAGTAAAATCTTCCTTTAAGAGTAACTTCTTAAGATTACATTTAAAAGTACCCACTGAATAAGCATTCTTTAGTTCACGGGGAAGCTTATTATATAAATGGGGTCCACGAATGTTTATATCTCTTGAGCCAATATCAGTTTTAGACCTTTGTACTAATATATCTTCCCCTTGACGGGTAGTTAACCCGGTAACTGCGTTTACTGTGGAAAAATTATACAACAAATCAGGAAGATTGTTTCTTAGGATATTAAAAACAAAGGTACATATATCAAAAACATATTTATCTTTAATCTTTATCCATTCTAGAGCTTTTAAAGCAGGAAAAATGTGCTCGTATTTTCTTACGTTGCCAACAGCCATTCGAGCTGCAAAGTTTTGTAACTTTTGTCTTCTTTGTAATTGAGTCTTATTTGTACATCCCCAAGCTTTGAAACAATAATTAATTAACCTCATAGCTTAGAACTGGACAATTATTATACGAGTTAATGTTTCAAATGAATCTTTTACCCTATTTAGATGCATTAGAGTACCCATTACTTTTTAAAAAATTTCATCTATAAGCATTTCAAAATTCATGTAACGGTCAAAATAGACACCTAGGTTTTTTACCGAGTTCATTGGCCTAATTATATTACCGTTAAAATTTATATGAAGATTGTCGCCAGTTTCTGATATTAATTGTCTGGATCCGATAAGAAGAGATTGGGTTTTGGTTTCATTAAGTAACAGACCATTTTTTAGAAAATAACGTTTAGCCATATACAAAATTTCTTCTGCTCTATGAATAAGATTTTCTAAATCATTAATGTCTCCTTCAATTAAGATTTGAGTATCGTCAGCATATTGAATGACATAACAGTTAGGTAAATATTTTACTAGATCGTTTAAATTATATTCGAAAAAGTATAGGTCCTAGGATCGATCCATGAGGAACCCCGAACAATACTTTCTTGCGACTTGAAACTACATCTTTTGGTCTGACTGACTGGAAGCGGTTTTATAAATAGTTCTCGAACCAGCTTGGGTCAGTGTTAATTTTTTTGCATTTTTCTAATAAAATAGTATGGTTAACACTATCAAAAGCTTTAGAATGATCGAGTAGTAGTAGCAATGATATTTTCTTACTATCTATATTTTTGTATATTTCATCGGATATTTTCAATAAGGCAGTTTCAGTTGATAATTTTGACCTGAAACCGTGTTGACTTTTTGCAATAAGTTTATTTTTTTCAAGAAACCCAGTTAACTGATTGGCCGCAATCTTTTCAAGTATCTTTGATAAAATTGAGAGTAAAGAGATTGGTCTATAGTTAGAGACGTCGTCAAGATTTCCACTTTGAAAACGAGGAATTACATGGGGATTTTTCCATAGATCTGGGTAAATATTGGTAACTATGGAAATATTGATTATTACCGTCAGATAATATGCTATTGCAAATAATGAATCTCTAATAAAACGAAAAAAAATTCCATCTGATCCATATGCATGAGAACCATTCAGATTTTTTATTACTAATATTACTGCATTACAATCTACTGTAGTAGGTTTAAAGACATCATTTCTTCTATTGAATGTACTATGTTCTTCAAAATTAACATTATTATTATTATTATTACCATCATCACTATTATCATTACCGTTACTATCACCATCATTATTATTATCATCATCATTACCATTACTCTTCCCTTGATTATTATTATTTTCACCATTATCAACATTACTATTATTATTACTACTACCATCATCATCATTACCACCATCATTACTATTATTATCATCGTTCAGTATTTCTTCCTGTGTTTTCTCAAATGTTTTTTCCCCACTTCAGCGAAAACATGATTAAGCTCTTCTGCTTTAGCATGTACATCTACCTCATCGGGTATAATTGATCTATTTTATTTTTATTACAGTTATTTGAAAGCA
>JAXCGZ010019740.1:12500-25000 GCA_037179515.1 Halocaridina rubra
TATATATATATATATATATATATATATATATATATATATATATATATATATATATATATATATATATATATATATATATATATATATATATATATATATATATATATATATATATATATATATATATATATATATATATATATATATACATATATACATATATACATATATACATATATACATATATACATATATACATATATATATATATATATATATATATATATATATATATATATATATATATATATATATATATATATATATATATATATATATATATATATATATATATATATATATATATATATATATATATATATATATTATCACTTAAAAAAACCTCTACCCCTTTTATTTTATTGTAACGTCTGAAGTTGTTTATTGCTTTATGTCTAACGAAGAGAGGTACAGACTTATTACATGTGTATGGCTTTTGAGACAAGAAGTATAATTCTGCACGATGATCACAACAAAAAATATTACGAAGCAGCTACAAAAAGGCGATTTATTGATCTTACGGAATACATGAGAATATATTTTTTATACATTTCTCGCTTTTTCCTGGTGCCGTATATGTAAATTACCCAAGTTGTAAATTTGCGTTCCTTGACATAATGGACCCTGGTTTCTTGAACAGAGAAATATTTCGAAAGTTACTGTAATGCCATATCCTCTCCCACCTCCCTAAAGTGTGGAATTCTCTTTGTACGAGTGTGGCAAAGTAGAGTAATAAATGTTCTCGAATATAGAAAGGAGGTATTCAAACAAAATTGTGGTAAAATACTCGTATATTTTTTTTTGGGAGGGGGATCTACTAAGTCAGCAATGATAATTACAGAAATATTCTAGTTCCTGAGGTCATTATTGAATCTTTTCCGAAAACTGACGGCCATAAACCCTTGCATAAACATTATACCCATCAACTTCAAGAAAACTATTTATCATATGCGAAACCAAGAAAAAAGGTATCACAAAACTGAATTCCAACTGTTAAATAATCCATTTATGCTCTAAGTGCTACGGGCTGCATAGCTAATGAAAGAAGTAAGGTATTTCTCCACTAGCTACAGGAATAAAAAAAGTACCATTAACAAGTATCCTAATTAGAACTTTATTTTGTGTTTACCTTTAATGACATATACATATTATTATTTTCATTATTATTTTTATGATGATGATGATTATTATTATTATTATTATTATTATTATTATTATTATTATTATTATTATTATTATTATTATTATTATTATTATTATTATTATTATTATTATTATTATTATTATTATTATTATTATTATTATTACTAGCATAAGGTTAGCATAGGCATGCACTCAGGGTGACGACTACATCTGCCAAAACAAGGACTTTGCAAGAAGGAAACCGTCCCAGTCCTTGGTAGAAAAGGGAGTCCGTGACGTAAAGCCGGATCATTATTATTATTGTTATTATTATTATTATTATTATTATTATTATTATTATTATTATTATTATTATTATTATTATTTTTATTATTATTATTATTATTATTATTATTATTATTATTATTATTATTATTATTATTATTATTATTTTTATAATTATTATCATTATTATCATTATTATTATTAGCATGAGGTTAGCAAGGCCATGCACTCAGGGTGACGACTACATCTGCCAAAACAAGTCCATCACAAGAAGGCAACCGTCCTAGCCCTTGGTAGAAAAGGGAGTCCGTGACGTAAAGCCTGATTATTATTATTATTATTATTATTATTATTATTATTATTATTATTATTATTATTATTATTATTATTATTATTATTATTATTATTATTATTATTATTATTATTATTATTATTATTATTATTATTGTTATTATTATTATTATTATTATTATTATTATTATTATTATTATTATTATTATTATTATTATTATTATTATTATTATTATTATTATTATTATTATTATTATTATTATTATTATTATTATTAGCATGAGGTTAGCATGGGCATGCACTCAGGGTGACGACTACATCTGCCAAAACAAGGACTTCGCAAGAATGAAACCGTCCTACCCTTGGTAGAAAAGGGAGTCCGTGACGTAAAACCGGATCATTACTATTATTGTTATTATTATATTATTGTTATTATTATTATTATTATTATTATTATTATTATTATTATTATTATTATTATTATTATTATTATTATTATTATTATTATTATTATTATTATTATTATCATTTATTTATTTTTAATTCTTTATTTATAATTACATAGCTTTAATTATGATCTAATTAAATATTCTATGAAAGTGACATTATTCTCACTTACATACTCACACTGTTACTCACAGTCGACGTCCTGGAAGAGGCCTCTAGGCCTGTGTATCCAGCTCTCTATATATCAACTGAATTTGTGGTCGCTTCAGTGGTGGTGGCGGCAATTTAAAATTTTCTTTTGTATTGTATTTTAGCTTTATAGTTGTAATATAAGTTTTATTCTCCCTATACCCTGCCTTATCTAGAAATCTTTCATAATTTGCTACCACTTCTGAATGTACTACATTTTGCGGCCACATGTTCAGTTTGTTAACTACTCGATGACATGACGAATATTTTCTCTTTATTAATCTGGACCTCTCCTTATATATCTTTCTGGGATGTCCTCTTGTTCTCCTGTCTTCCCGAAAGTCTAAATATATCTTGACCCAATTCTGGATAATTCACTCCCGATAGGATCTTGAATGTTTCTATCATGTCCCCGCGTACTCTCCTATATGCTAACGTAGGTAGTTTCAGCTCTTTTTAACGATCTTCGTAGCTCATATTCATTAAAGTTGTTATCGGTTTAGTCGCTCTTCTTTGGATATTTTCTATGGCATCAATATCATTCATGAGGTATGGTGATCATACCTGATTCGCTTACTCCAAGTGCGGTCTAACCAATGCAACAAACAGTTGTTTGAAAATTCCCTAATCCAATGATACAAACGTCATTCTTTTAAGTCCAACTATTCTATTTGCCCTACTAACTTTGTCAGCAATATGTTCAGAGAAACCAAGTTTATTATCAATAATGACCCCTATTTCCTTGTCTGCATCCACTTCAGATATTTTCTCCCCTAAATAATACTCTCCTTTACCCAAAATGCTCGTACCAATTCTCATGAATTTACTATTTCTTTTATTTTTGCACTTCGGTCTCTTAAACAAGAAATTCTTTGAATCAAGTTAACTTTTTTAAGTCAAAGTCCAATGCTTTTTATTCCTTGCTGAAGTAATTATAATAAGATAACTTAGCAGAAGTATTCTTTTTCAAAAGAGAATGAGAAAAAATACACCAAAACATGTAACCTTATTCTTGTTAGCCACCCTCCGTTATATATATTTTTTTTTTAACTTTTGCGTTTTAGAACTTGCAATGAACACTAACGTGGGAAAAGTCAAGGCTTTGGCTCCCCATATTCTTTTGTTTTTACCCTTTGGATGTGGAACTAATTAACAAAAATAAATATTGCCTTAAGAGATGTAGAGGAAAGTAACTTTATAGTTGTGCAGATATTAGATCCTTCCCCCACTCAACCATTAAATTAATTTACATTGATTGAATTGAGATTGAAATGCAATTTTCCAATGTTTAGGGTTATAGATATTTTTGGTGTTCGTTGTCCTCCTTTATATTTATTCATTTGTTTATGTACTAACTTATCTATATATTTATTTATATATTTGTATATTTAATTATTTATTTCATTATTTATTTACTTATTTATTTATTATTTATTTAAATATTTAGCAAGTATTTTTTTTATTTTTCTTCTTTCATTATTCGCATGTTGGTTACAGAACTGGAATTTTTATGATTACTTTTATCTGAACTGTTAATATACTTTTTCATTGTTGATCTTATGTACCAAATAGTGTGCATATTAAATCTCCCTAGATACTAGGGGCAACCATACATTAAATCGCCACTACCCACTCATTCCTTTCCCAGAGTAGACTCTCTTAAGAATAAATATTGTACGAATTACTTTTGGGAAACCGGATTAGGAATCTATTAAATAAAAGCTATGTGCTGAATCTTCTGGTACACTGATTACGGCATCCACTAAATAATTACATGAGCTTTAAAAGGAAGAGAGAGGAAAATACATGTAATTAAATTTTCTTCATCCTTTTGCTTTTGCTTTAAGAAAACTGAGAGATTAACTAGTCAAGTGGAATTTTTGTTTATGTTTTCGTGTTCCTCATCTATATTTTCATGATAAAAACATACATCATTCCAGTTCTGTTGAAAAAAAAAAATTATAAATGAAGATAAAAATTATTTATTCTTTTTTTTTATAAAATACCGATAATTCTTTTTGTTTGCAAAATGCAATTAAAATTATCATATTTCTTTTATACAAAAGACTCATTTACTTATTAAAGATAAAGTACTTTTTCTAGGAAGCTTTAGAATTTGGCTTTCTAGATTACTAGTTAAATTCTCTTTGCTTTATTAACATAGATTTTTTTCCCGTTATTGTTATTATTATTATTATTATTGTTATTATAATTATTATTATTATTATTATTATTATTATTATTATTATTATTATTATTATTATTATTATTATTATCATTATTCATTATTATTATTATTACTATTATTATTATTATTATTATTATTATTATTTTTATTATTATTATTATTATTATTATTATTATTATTATTATTATTATTATTATTATTATTATGGGGAGGGCAGTGCCCTGTGGGGCGGGCACAATATCAAAGAATAGCCTCACCGTATTCAATGCGTGTCGTAAAAGGTGACTAAAAGTGGACGGGGCGGGGGACAAGGAATCCCCCCCCTTGTATCAACCTCCTGCGAGACGTCAGAGAAGAAGGGGAGTAGAGGGGAGAATAACTTCTCCCAAAACTCTAGTTTTAGGGTGTCTAAATGTGCGTGGTTGTAGTACGATAGAGAGCAAAAGATGTGAGATTGGATATATGTTTGGTAGGAGGAGGATGGATGTATTGGCATTTTGTGAGACGAAGATGAAAGGAAAAGGAGAATTGGCATTTGGTGATGTGACGGGTAGGGTGTCTGGGGTTGAAAGGGAGAGAGCGAGAGAAGGTGTGGCATTATTGCTGAGTGAATGGATGGTAAATCAGGTAGTGGAATGGAAAGAAGTGTCATCTAGGCTGATGTGGGTGAGGGCTAGGATAGGAAGGGAATGTTGGGCTTTTGTTAGTGCTCATGGGCCAGGATGTGAGAGAAGTGAGGAAGAGCGGGATGAATTTTGGAATGAGTTAACTAGATGTGTGGATGGTCTGAGTAGAATGAACTATGTAGTTGTGTTGGGTGACTTGAATGCCAGAGTGGGTGATGGAGAGATAGAAGGTGTTGTAGGAAAGTATGGGGTACCAGGTGGGAATGAGAGTGGCGAGAGACTGTTAGATATGTGTGTGGAGCAAGAGTTGGTGATAGGTAATAGTTTATTTAAGAAGAAGTTAATAAATAAGTATACATGGATGAGAGTGGCAAATGGAAGAGTGAAAGAAAGAGCATTGATGGATTATGTGCTGGTAGCAAAGAGCATGATTGGTAGAGTGAAAGATGTACATGCATTCAGGGGTGTGGCTGCTGGGATGTCTGATCATTTTTTGGTTGAAGCAAAAGTGGTAGTAGCAAAAGAGTGGGGAAATAGTGTGGGAGGATGTAGAAGGGAAATAGTGAAGGTGGAAGAGTTGAAAAAGCCAGAGAAGAGACAGGAATATCAGGACAGGTTGAGAGTGGCATATGACAGGGTGAAAGAAAGAGAAGTTGGGGAGTTAGGGGAGGAATGGGGGTTGATGAAAGAATGTTTTGTGGGACATGCAAGTGATGTGTGTGGAAAGAGGTTTGTTGGAGGTGGTATGAGGAGGGGCAGCGAGTGGTGGAATGAAAGGGTGAAAATGAATGTGGAAGAGAAAAAGAGGGCTTTTGAGGAATGGCTGCAGTGTAAAAGTAGGGAGAAGTATGAAAGATATAGGGAGAAAAATGTGGAAACCAAGCGGAAGGTAGAGGAAGAGAAGAGGTTGGCAAATGTTAGGTGGGGACATGATTTTAGTAGGTCATATGAGGAGAATAAAAAGAAGTTTTGGAAAGAAGTGAAGAGAGCAAGGAAGGGTGGATCGAGGATGGAAGAGACAATGAAAGATGTGAATGAACAGATGTTAAGAGGGAACGATGCAAGGAAGCATGCTCTAGTTCAACCTGTTCCTAAGAAGGGTGACCGCTCTATTCCTTCTAACTACCGACCTATTGCCCTAACCTCCTTATTGCTAAAGTTTTCGAAAATTTGCTCACTGCTCAGTTCTTGAAACGCCTTGAATCTAACTCACTTATCTCCGATCACCAGTACGGCTTCCGCAAGGCAAGATCCACTGATGATCTCCTGTCCTATCTTACTTTTGTATGGTCATCTTCTCTGAGGAACTATGGGGAATCCTTTGTCGTCTCCCTTGATATCTTTAAGGCAATTGACAGACTCTGGCACAAGGCTCTGTTGGACAAACTCCCTGCCTATGGTTTTACCCCTTCTTTCTGTTCTCTGATTTCCAGTTTTCTTACTGACCGTTCTATATCTGCTGTTGTTGATGGCGCGACATCAAGCCCTTTCTCTGTTACCAGTGGTGTTCCACAAGGGCCTGTTCTTTCACCTACGCTCTTCCTTCTCTTCATCAATGAACTTCTACAATCCCCATCTTCCTCTCTTCTTCATGCCTTTGCCGATGATTCTATCCTTCACTTTTCCTCTGCCTTTTCTTCACAACCTTCATCTGTTACTCGTAATCAGTCTCGTATAACTCTTTCTTCTACTCTTAACTCCGATTTGCAGAGAGTATCTGAATGGGGCACTCAAAATTTAATTAAATTCAATGCCTCCAAGACACAGTTTCTGGCTATCTCTTCATCTTCTTCTCCTCCTGATAACCCTATTGTCTTCGAAACTAGCGAAATTTACCTTTTTAACTCTATCAAAATATTAAGAATCTATATAGCCTCTAACTTGTCTTGGAGGAATCACATAATCCAAATTTCTAAATTGTCATCCAATAAATTGGGGGTTTTGTTTCGTTTTCGTCATTACTTTCCCTCAATGCTGTTACTTAAAATTTACAAAGGTCTTATCCGCCTCTGCTTAGAATACTGCTCACACACCCGGGGTTTCCTTTACTTATCTTCTTGATAGGGTTGAATCTAAGGCAGTCAGACTCATTAATGATCCTTCTCTTACTTCTAACCTGGATTCTCTCTCTCTTCGCCGTAAGGCATCTTCCCTTTCGCTTATCTATCGCTACTACTTCCATCGCTGTTCTGATGAGTTGGCGAGTTGCATCCCTCTTCCACTGCCGAGGCCACGTAACACTCACCAAGCGGCCACATCTCACAGGTACTGTGTGGAGATTTGTAGCTCGCTGATTGGTCGGTGCAGCGACTCTTCTTCCCATCTACCTCCAGACTCTGGAACTCTCTTCCTCCTTCTGTCTTTCCTAATTTTTATGACTTTCATCCTTCAAAAAGCAGATCTATCGTCATCTCAGAGCCTAGTCCTCCATATCTCTGGGTCCTCTTTTCTTTGACTGTTTTTATTTGTTTGTCGTTTTCCTTTGTGTGACATTACCTCATCTCTGCCTTGCCCTTAACCTTTTTCTTTTCCTTCGTCTTGGTATTTTCTCGTGCCTGGGCCTTTGTTGATGAGGGCAGTTTCTGCCTGTCCCGGTGTCACACTCTTAAAAAAAATAAATAAAAAAGTAAAAAAAACTTTTACAAAAAACAGTTTTAAGACTCTAGACATGATACAGCAGCAACATGGAAAAAGATAAGAAGCATGATACCAAATGAAAAGACTACCTCAGAAAGTTATGTAAATATTATGGAGTTGAAAGACAAAGTGGAAAACATTAAGAACTATTTTGCTAACGTTGGCAAAAATACATATGAAAAACTCAAGAAAACATCAACTCAGTGAATATGTGTAATTGCTTAAAGGACAATTCTTCCAATATAAACACAATAGAGTACTTCAAGATAAATCCTATCTATTGTGTTACCCCAATTCTTACCATAAAGAGCCTAAGAAACTCTGGCTCTTATGGTCCAGATGGTATACCATTTCAGTTCATCAAAGATGCTCTATCCATGATTGTGTCTTATATTCTACCTATTATGAACATTTCCTTTGTTACTAAAAAGTTTCCTGACTCTTGGAAAAAATCACACATAATACCTCTGCATAAAAAGGGGGACAGAGAAGATGTGACAAACTATCGTTCCATTTCCCTGCTACCCATTTTATCTAAAATATTAGAAAAAATTGTTGCATGCCAACTTATATCATATTTAGAGTCAAATAGACTATTATCTATTAACCAACATGGTTTCAGACCGAAACTCTCGACAGAAACTGCACTGCTCAAAGTTACGAATAGTATCTATAATTATATAGATATGAAGAAAATATCTCTTCTTGTATTATTGGACTTATCAAAAGCCTTCGACAGTGTAAACTATGAAATTCTTTTAAGTAAATGTACAAACCTAAATACTGATCCGAGCTGGTTTAGCGAGTATCTATCTAATCGTAAACAGTCTATACGTCTTAACAACATTATATCTATGCCAAAAAATGTATCATTTGGTGTTTCACAGGGATCAGTAGTTGGTCCTATCCTCTTCTCCATTTATGTAAATGATCTATCTTCTTTCATTTCTGATTGTCTAGTCGTACAATATGCAGATGACAGTCAACTACTCCTTAGTGGTGATATTAATAATCTCCCAGAGCTAACTTTAAGAGCAGAAAACACTCTGTCAAAAATTAAAACCTATTTTCAAGAAATTGGGCTGTTAATTAATGAAAGTAAAACACAATAGAATCTAAGGCAGTCTAAATATATATATATATATATATATATATATATATATATATATATATATATATATATATATATATATATATATATATATATATATATATATATATATATATATATATATATATATATATATATATATATATATATATATATATATATATATATATATATATATATATATATATATATATATATATATATTATATATATAGATGCAGATATATATATATATATATATATATATATATATATATATATATATATATATATATATATATATATATATATATATATATATATATATATATATATATATATATATATATATATATATATATATATATATATATATATATATATATTTATATTTGTTTATGTTGAGAGGTGGATATAGTCTTCACATGATAATTGTAATATTTCGAATATATAAATATATTACCGATTTTGAGAAGCTTATCTAAAGATATTTTTTTTTAAATTTTAGTTCATTGTCTCGAAGTTTATAAGTACTCTTTTGCTAACTAAGATAATCTGTGAATTAGAATAGCAAGATTTAAGTCATTTTATTTGTCGTTGGAGAAATAGCAACTGTAGTTTTGTTATTGTATATTAAGAACAAAAAAACTTGAAGAACCGGTTTTTAGTGTAAAATATTTTTAATTTACAGTGCTTGTTAATCTTTTTCAAATATAGTTTCATATTTTATTGACAGTAATTATTAAATATTTTTGTAGTATTTTGTTTAAACTCCGTTCGGAGGTATGTTTGACTGTTGGCAAGTGTGTGTATGCGCATTTCACTAGAGTTTTGTGATGTTAAACATTAAATGAATGGAGTTATAAATCACTTGAGCTTTATCATATTTTTTTAAAAGTTAGTAAACAAGATATCACTTATCAGAAAGCTAAGCAAAAAAAAAACTTTTGCAAGACTTGCTAGTAGTGAATAAATAGTGAAGGGTAGTAGTTGTATAGACACCTCTATATTTTCATTAGTAATTGAACGCATGAAGCTAAGGTTTTATAATTTGTTGACTTTGGGTATTTTGACTGTTGGTTTTTTTATAATGTTTTTATAAATTGCTAGATGATAAACGTGAGTTAGCTCCATTATTTCTGATGGGTTTTTGCATGTTAATATTACACTGATAAGACAGAATTTGACTTGAGTAGTAACAGAGAGTTTGTCCGCCACATATTTCAACTGTTTTTAAAGGAAATCTGAGCTACCACAGATAAACCGAGCAACAGGAAGGTTGGTGGCTATGCTACTATATATTGTGACAGCAGGAATTCGAAATAGTAAAAGAAGCTGGCCAAAAGAATTTTCTTTAAAATAAGTATTATTATGAAATAAGATTACAAAGTTTTTTGTTCTTGCCACAAAATTCTATTATCACTATTATTTACTGTTATTCCTATATTTTTTTTTATTTTAATTACTATTATTATTAGTAGTAGTAGTAATATTATGACTGTTCCCGTTACTATCGTTCCATTGTCCTTCTTGCTAATTATCATTTTCATCATATTAGCAGTAGTAACACCATTACAGTATTAGCATTTTTATTTTTTGAATTCTTACTAATGTGTTATTGTAGTCACTGTTAATAAGAGTATTACTGTTGTGCCTGCTTTTATCAGAATTTCTTGTCTTTTCTTTTTGAATTCTATAGCACACTAATGTCTTGTAGAGATTCTCTATCAGTTACTCAGTTACATCCTAAGTATCTTGTAATAATGATCTAAATGGTGTAGACAAATATTTACAACCACTATTCAATTTTCAGGCAGCCTCAATCTGCAATTTACCACTCTTGTCCCTTTTACCCATTTTGTGCTTACATATAAGGCCATAGTTCGCACCCAGAGGTGATATTTAGTGTTTCCTGTATTTGTGATAGCCACATTAGGCACTTATTTCTGGCCCTAGAATCTACTCCAAGGCAATTCTGATTGCAGAATTTGAGTTTGGAGGGAGTTGCGCATCTGGGGGATGGGTGTGTCGTGAAAGGAGATATGGTAATATGACAGCCTAAACAATCGAGTCAACGCTGGGGGAAGAGGCGCTCAAAATGGATAAATATGCGGTCTTCTGTTGTCCGCTGCACCGCCTGAACCAGGATTCCCGGGTCAACTGCTGCTACAACCCGGAGCAATCTTACAGCATAGACATGAGGGATGACTCAAAAAATGGACTGGGATCGACCAAGTACCTAGAGATATCCCAAAATGTGGAACTCCATATGTGAACAAAGGGGAATGCAAAGGAAGTAAAAAATATAGATGAGAATAAAAAGGATATGAAAATTCCTATGTAGATGAGAATAAAAAGGATATGAAAATTCCTATATAGATGAGAATAAAAAGGATATGAAAATTTCCATTAAAAGAAAAGAAAGTGAGAGAGAGAGAATTTCCATAGAATAGAACATATCACGGGAAACTGAAAATTCCCCACAGTGAATCCATGTACAGTATAATATTCTTTTTCGCATACCAAGGCTGATTTTTTTTTAGATGATAAGAGTTAAGTTAAAAGAACCTCAATGCCTCCCCTAAAAGTAGTATATAGATATAAGAAAAAAATTGCCCTAGTTTTAATATAGTAAGTGTCATTTTCTCATTTATGAGCATTATCAAATAATTGTCATATACAAATAGTGTTTGTGTTTTGATAATTTTTTTCATTGATGAGCATTTTTAGATACTTGTCATTTACAAACCGTATTTTCATTTTAATTGGATACTATAATTTCATTTTGTATTTTTGTTGCTATTAAAGTGTATTACTGAATAAATGTATTTGGATGAAAATGTTTATTTTCTCTTTACTGTAATAAACTAATAGTCATTTTGTCACTCATTAATAGCTACATAATGTAGTTGTAAATACTTAGTTGGACAGTTTACGATTTGTTTATTGACATTCTTTAATTAGAATGATTGTTTTGAGAATGCATTTTCTTTCTGTTTGTCTCTTTTGGAAATCACATATTCTATATATTGAGTGTACCCTTGACAATGAAATAATTTTCAGGAAACTTTAGTATTTATTAAGAAGCATAGGGAAACTGATATGCAATACAGAACAATAAATGCATTTAGATAATTATGGTTTGGATATGGTCTAGAATGATATGTGTTAGCAGTTTCTAATATTTCTTGTGATTCTCAGAGATTTTAGATGTGCTTGACTTAATATTATGTTAATTTAAATGAACTCTAATTTCAGTAGATGATAGCCACCCTTTTGGTTGGAAATTAATATTTACCAAAAAACACAAATTTCTGGAATGGGCCGTGGGGAGTGTCGAAAAGCTTACGCACAAATGTGCAGGCTAGAAGTTCACAAGTGGCTTTCTCTGTTATAGGAACCAAGCCTAGAATTGGCGGCGAAGTCGCATTGTTTTAGAAGCCCCCCACACCACAGGTTATGGGATGTTTTCACTTCTTTGAAAGCCTAATGGTGGAGGTATGACCAAGTGCCTGACCCGAGGTGATAAAAAGGGCCAAACAACACGCGAGGGTCAGGAAAGTATTTTGGGAGCCCATACACTCAACTTAGGTTAAGAGGAGGGAGGCACTGAGGCCTGGAGGAA
>JAXCGZ010019740.1:32500-35000 GCA_037179515.1 Halocaridina rubra
ACATTGCCCACTAATGCTTTCGCTTCAGAGAAATATGCTTGATACACTGCCCAGCATGATTTCCCACACCTCCCTTCATTTGCCCCTCTCACCAGACTTACAGAGATTTGTGTCAACAAAAAAGGACATCTCGAACTTGACAATGATCTCGCTCTTGTCAACCAAGAGTCACTGTTTTGCGTTAGTGAACAGAAGCATTTAACCTCTCTCATCTCTCCTACCCCATCCCACAATAGGCTTCACTCATACCTCCCACTCTTTGCACCTCCACCCCCTCAACCTCTGATCACACTTTGGAATCTGTACAAGTTGCTATGCTTGTAGGCAGCTGTTGCTTCCCTCATATTCAGGGCTCCTCACTTTCATTGGGCTTTGAGGCAATCGAAGCATGAACTGATGAACTGGTAAGGAGTCACGCCGATACTGGACACTAAATTCACTAGTCTGGCTGGCTTTAAACAAGCAGCTTATTGCTACTAATACCAGTCTTACCGAAAACCTTAGTGCACCTAAAATGAAGTTCCCACCCTTCAGTGCAAAGCAATGTTCATGTCACCACTTCATCTATGTCTGGCTTCCGTAAACTCAAGGGTAAACATCGTTGAACATATGTAGCTGCATGTCATCTTAAGGAATGCCTGTGAAATAACACACAATCTTAAATTGGCTGTTCTAAAATTATATGTATGCCATTCTTGTCTAAATGTTGTATATATGCAGGAAATATTTGTAGGTTATACTATAAGCAGGGGAGGAGAGGCTTCCTCTCTCATTGGTTACATTCCATTTTACATCTGACTCAAAATGGTCTTATCACCTACATGCACTTCTCCATATCACATCAATTCCTTCACTGCTTCACATATGACGACATGACCTTCCAGATCTCAAGGTAGCAGTGGGCTATGACCTGACTTGCTTGTGTAATGTCTACTCTGTTCCAGCCAAGGCAGACCTTACTGTCCTTCTCATTTCATTGATTCATGGCTCAATTTACATGGAGGACTTCACTGCATTACATTCTATCCCGGGTAACCTCTCCTGTACATTTAATTGTAAAGAGACATAACTTAGAGAACACATCTGTTGCTATCGACTCACGTGCTTGGACAATAGTAGTGTTATACACTCTGGATGTGGCACCTTGGCTCATATCCTTATGCCTGGCCTCGTGGAATCCCAAGTTAGGTGCTCTTCTATTCCTTCCCTATTTTCTAACTGCATTGGCCATGCCCTCCATGATTCACTCCCAACCACACTTTTCCTCTCCAGAGTCGCTCCTTCATCAACTTCTCCCCTAAGTACTCCCCACTTCTAAACTCACATACCAATTTTATTACTGCTAAATTTGCAGACATGTCATCAAAGGTCGCACTGAAGACATTACCTGGAAACAGGATCATCGCATCACTAAAGCAGAGAAAACGAAGATGGAGAATAGTCTGCGCTAATATGAGCAATCTAGAATTAATCTAGTGACCTTTCTAGAGTGAAAACCCGGCGCCCTTCACCATAGACCAGCCCAGTATTTTCCCAACATCTTATTAAAGGATGTTTAGAACAGTCACAAACTCGCTCTCTTCCCTGCTCCACTGACATTTCACGTGCATTCAATACCTTTTTTTTTACACCATCCATCCATCACACTTCTAGGTCTTCCTTTTAGCTTAACTCCAATCACTTCTGCACTTCACACTCCCTTTGTTATTCGTTCATCACTAAATTTTCCATGTATCTAATCCAACTCAATACTCTCTGAGCAAACGACAGCTTCCTTTCAATACCCATTCACTGTCTGATATCCTAACTTCTTACTCTTTGTATTCTAGATTCACCAATCATTACTTCTCAAACACCTCATCTCGACTCACATTCAACATGTTCCTTTCATCCTCCCTTGCATTCCAAATCTCTGTTCCATGCAATGCTGTCGGCACAATCACATCTTCATATATCCTTCCTTTTGCATTCACTCTCAAATACCTAGTTTTCATTACACTTTTCAACCCACCTAGACATTACCAGATTCCTTCGCTCTGTGACTTACCTTCCCTATCCAATCATCCACTCCTTGATAAATGCGACTCCAGATACTTAGACCTCCCAACTTCTTCAAGCAACTAAACATTCACTCCTACATTCAATCTGCCAACATTAACACCCCTCGTCCATCTCATGACTTTACTCCTACCAACATTCACCAGCCACTTCATTATTTCACGCATATTAAAAGTAATATATGCATATGCGCTCACACATTGAACCCACCTAGTAAATAAATTTCACGGGCTTAGTTTCCATTCTTACATTACAACACCATTAAACCTCTAATTATGATGAAACTTGTTTACACAAGAAAGGTTATATAAAGTTCATGCTTTATAAAAGTAATTCAAAGCTTGTTATGACATAATTTCAAGATTGGAATGAGATGAAGGGTCATTATAATTGTTTGTCAAGAAGTTATTAACTTTACTCTGCTCAGGATCAAGTGTTAATA
>JAXCGZ010019741.1:0-36733 GCA_037179515.1 Halocaridina rubra
TCTTATAAAGATGTGTAACCTCCGAAACCCCATGTCAAATTGAATAATCCAGTTAACTAACTTGTGAAAATGCATTAGTCAAGGAACTACTTGTAAAAATAGTTAGGTTAGGTTAAGTTAGTTTAGTTTAGGTTAGATTAGGATAAGTTAGGTTAAGTTAAAGACTAACCCTGGCGTTACTCTTCTTAGCAAGATCCAGTTAAACGATAGTTCTTAACAGATGTAACATCTTTTAAGTATGGAATCTTATAAATTATATCTAAAAGTATTCGTAGCAACCTAACGCATAATAAGGAGAAAACATTTACTTTGTAATAGACCAACAAATTTTACCAAATTTAATATTTTTCAACTTCCGTAATAGCTTATCCGTACACTTATTTTTTTTTTTCAGCTGATGTGCCTGTTAGATTATGATTCCCTCAATCTCGACTAGTCATTCAGGAATGAGAGTGACACATGACATGGTAAATAACATATTTTCGTTTACATTGATGTTATATGTGTTGCTATTCATCCCTTTTATTGGGGTGAACGCGGAGTGTGCTTGGGGATATATGGCTAAATGCCCTTCCTAGCGCCCCAAAGTGGTCGTTTTAATTAGTCTATCAAGGATTTGAGTATTTTAACCACTCGGCAGCCGTTATCTTCAATATGTTTTAGTGCTTGAATTAAGAAGAAATAATGTTTATGGAGATTTTTACCGCCCTTACAGATATAATTAGATATTAGCCTTTGAAACATCATCTCCCAGTTAATAATAATTTCTCCAAGTGCAGCAGGTATGTTTACGGCTTAAGAATAGCACTAAATTTACTGTGGTTCCATTGACTAGTCAGTCAATCAGGGCACCAAGATAAATACAGAGGAATAGTGCCTTACAGGTCAGAATATAAGCTGCATTTGCAGTCATGAAATAGTAGCACGACCTAGGATAAGATGTCATCTTTTCTAAGTACTTGGTTGGAGGAACCATGAAAAATAATCCATTGGAAAAAGCTTGATCCTAATTTAGGTGTCATTTCTCCATCTTAGTGGTTTTAATTAGGCTAGGGATCATGATAGTGCATTGGTTAGTGTACTTAACTCGGGAAGTGACGGATCTGTGTCGGAGCCCATGGCCGTTAAGTGTTAAGGGGGGTTTACACGGCCAAACGGTTCGTCGAACGCGGTTCGACAGACAAGTGTTTGAAGTGATGTTCGAACGTGTGAGCGGGGTATTTGGTTGTCGAACACGTTTGTCAAACGTGTTCGACAACCAAATACCCCGTTCACACGTTCGAACATCACTTCAAACACTTGTCTGTCGAACCGCGTTCGACGAACCGTTTGACCGTGTAAACCCTCCTTTTTGAATGGCACCCAGCATTGTCTCCACAACTCAAACCTGTCCCTGCACCCCCCCCCATGATGTGATCAATAGTGACACATAAAACAGTGAACAACACTATGATTTTAAGAAGAATATCACAAATGGAAGATGCGAGGACTGTAAAGTATCAATGTATAAACAAAGTATTGTAATACATGGATACAAAATTTTTTTAAATAATGATATCACAACATAGTTAAAATAAATTGGCAGTAGATTTCAGGCGCAGATATGTAAGCTACTTAAGTAGGATACAATGATATTGTATACAATAATATGGCAACCTTTATTCCCCACCTCCAATCTGTTTGTGTCCACCCCCAAGCAAGTAAGGACAAAAGCAATAACAGGAATCCCAAAAGCAGGACTTCCTACCTGAAAATATCTAATTTGCCTAGAATTTCTAGAATGTAATGAATTCTCTCTTTGGAGAACAATCTTTCAAACAAATGTCTCCTCAAAAAGAATTTTACAAAAGACCTTCAAAGGATTATGAAACTTACCTCAAATCGTGGCTCTGAGGATGGTTTACGTCTCTGGGTACTTTTCCTTGGAAATTTGCTTTGTAACTGATGGGTAAATATTGATAAAAGGGCTTGACAAATTGCCTTCATAAATTATTTTTTATATCACATTCTCCTTTTTTTCAGATGTAAGATGTTAAGGCATTTAATTTGGACCACAAAGTGTAAGCATCATATTACTACATTTGCATTTAATGGTCGTTGCTGAACCCAATGACGATCGTCTGAGAACCTTTGTGTAAGATGGAAACCTAGAAAAACCTAGGTACTGAGAGTTTGTGACTTGGGTGTTGCGTCAAGAAATTCATATAGTGAAATAAACAGTACTGTGGAAGAAATCTCTCAGTCGTGGTGAGAACACGACTGTCAGGAGTAGTAGATTTACTCCTCGAGAAACTTACTGGCTAAGATTTTTTTATGGAAATAATATCTGAAATGATAAGAAGAGAGAATTCTTGAAGATGAGTACTGTGCTCTTTCATCAGGCTCCTCTGATTCTAAATATGAAAAGTTCCCCATCAAAGTGAAAGCAAAAGTTCATTGAACATCTGCATACAGACGCTTTTTGATTGCAAATGCATATAAGTATCTCACAATTAATATAAAAAAATGACTATTCAAGAAATATGTGTATTTGCCTTAATTTTGTGCTTGGCATGTGAATCATCCAGTTATCATGACTTGTGTATTATGAAATGTATACAAACTTATTTTTAATGGAAATCCTCATAGCATCAATTTTTTGTACAATTTGTGTTACCGGTAATTAATGTTATTACTTTTGTCCAGTACTAAGTGATGAATGTTGAGTAAAAGTAAGTGCATTTGTGTGTGTAATGAATATTTTATTATAAGTAAATGTCCACAATACTATGTTTATAATGTAGAAGTAAAAAAACAAAATATTTTAGCCTACATATTTTGCAAGTCACGTGAGCGAGTAATGTTTTGCATATGGAGGTGAACCCGTTTTCCATCTTTTATTCAATATTTATATATTAAATCATATATGAAACTTTTCTTCCTGAGCTAGATTTTTCAGTAGCAACTTTGCTGACCTCAACAGGCTGTAACATCAAGTTGAAAAAACTATTATATTTGGACGGTGGACTATTATACTCTCTCTGAAATTATGTCATGGCGAGAGTGCTTTGAATACTTCATTTTGACTGGGTTTTCATCTGTGATTTTCATAATGTAGTTGTATACTGGTGATTATTCATAATTATTTTAGAGTCCCCTCTCACTTTTGGAAAATTTGGAAATATGAAGCACTTTAAAGTAAGTAGAAGAATATAGCCAACAAGTTTCAAGTATATTTAGTCACATCAACAGTTTATTGTTGAATATAATTTACGAAAAGCACGAGAATATTTGTAAATACGATTATTTCTAACAAAGAAGTGAAAAGAGTCAACAGAGTGCCTTTGCGATTACTAGCATATTTATTTACTCATCTTCAGGAGATTAGTAGATAGATAGTCTTGTAAGCGCTAAAGTACTCCGTTGTTTCTTGTTTCCCCTTCCTGGTGAAAGTAATCGACTTTTAGTTGTGTAATAAAATATTCCTTCTGCTTGTATATCCACAAAATGAAGTCAGGTCTGCTGTATACCTCCTGCTTAGATGGAAAGATGCCTGTTTATTCATCGTAAACTATTTGATTAATTTTTCACTATATACTGGAAAAAAAAAAACACAGAACTACTTCAAAACATATTTTCTAGACAATAATTGCCATGGGGATTGGCAAAAACTTGCATTCCTTAAATCTTGGAAAATTATTATTATTTTTGTTTTACAAATGCAAGTCATGTATGTATATTTGCATGTACATATGAGTGTATGTATAAAACTTAAAAAGATTTTTATTATTAATCTCTTTTCGAGAATGTTTTAATGAGGATTTTTTTAATTTCGTATTCAATCGAGGAGACATATTTAAGTCTCCATAATATTGTGAATAGTAAGGAATGTAGCATATAATTAGAAGACTGTACATAGGACCAGTATCGTTGGGAGAGAGAGAGAGAGAGAGAGAGAGAGAGAGAGAGAGAGAGAGAGAGAGAGAGAGAGAGAGAGCATATAATGGAAAAAGAGGATAAGGGGCAATGTATTAGCGAAAGGCTCAGCATATTGCATACTCATATAATCAAAATTTTTTCCCGCGTAAGATTCTCGTATCATTTTAAGTAGCATTGAACGTTCGAGCCTCGAGTTCAGAAGCTTAGAAAAAGAATAGGAATACTTTTTTTCTTATCCTCTTTTAGGAATCTGTGATATTCAAAGACAGCGAGCGAGAGTAATATCTGGTCAGTAAGGGGTATGGCAGTGAACTTAGAGGGAGATTGTGGGCTGTGCAGTTCACAAAATATTTGTAAAGACATTCATACGGAAAATATTTCGCTTCCAGTGTAAATTTTTCGCATGGATCTGTAACGGACATTTGAGAGGAGAGTTTTCATTACAAATATATTTACTGCATGGTGAAGTTTCCATCAAAAGACTCAAATATTAGAGGTGACATAGAGCAACAAGTTTGCAGAAAAGACTTTCACTTTTTGCAAGATGTGATGTTGTCTGTTTTTGGAGATGATTATAAACCATATCCCACCCACCTTTTTTTTTTTTTTTTTTTTTTTTTTTTTTTTTTTTTGAGATGTGACTGACATTAATCTGGTTAAAATTGGAAATGAATTCAAGTGATGAGTTTGCATACAAGCACTTTCCATTTGAAACATAAAGTTAAGAGGAATCTAGCGATCTCTTCTACTCAGATGCAAGGAACAGTAAATTCCAGCCCTGAGTACTCCTAATCCAATACCTAAAATAGGTTCTTTGTTCCCTTTAATTCATTACTTCTATCTTTGTCTTATATATATATATATATATATATATATATATATATATATATATATATATATATATATATATATATATATATATATATATATATATATATATATTTATCATCCAAGAGTGTAAATTCTACTGAGGCACTAATATTCTTGACTTGACTTTGCTGAATATATGGCGTGAAAACCGGTGTCGGTAATATCGATGAAATTATAATGAATTTTCTTTGGAAAATACAAAGGGAGTAACGAAAAATGTAAATCTTATTCGATTTACAGCATATACGAAAAATATTCTTTCCATTCTGAAATTTATATATATATATATATATATATATATATATATATATATATATATATATATATATATATATATATATATATATATACACTGTATATGAAATGGTTTCTATAAAAAATTGTATATTCCAATATGTGTAAATTGCTGTATAAAAGCTAACCGTTTTAAATGTATAAGAAAGAGAGATATCAAATATGCAGTAACTTCCATATAAATAAATTATATTCTGGTAATGAACTGTATTTAGATTACGTATTATAATTGACAAATTACCTAGGAGTGATGTGAAGAGTACCTTTCCTTTGGAAGTTCAGAGAGAAATGTCTATACAGTTGAGGATAAGGTTTGGTGCGATGAAATCCGTGACCTTTCTGGCTATTTTGCGTATTCAGAGCATTCCTGATTTGTTCTGTACAGCTGCTAAGTCTCTGTCTATGAATGGGAAAAAAGTAAGTAAGTTTAGAGCTTTTTTACATTCTGCCATAATACCACAGGCTTGACTTTAGCAAACTTCAGACAATATACATTTTTATATTGGTTTCAGTAGATTGATGAGTGATGGCATATTTTGCGTATGAAATGTTTGTTTACATTATTTTGCATGTGGATATCTGGGTCAAGGTATTTGTGCTTGTATTAGGGTAACAATCAGTCATCTATCCTAGGTTAATGACTTGCCTCGGTTCGCAACTTCTCAGAAAAAAATGAAAATGGGTATATATGAATAAAAAAAAATCATTGCAAAACCTCTGCTCCAGCTTTCAGTCCTAAACTCCAACCTGCCTGCTGTCCACCCCCATTTGAATGGAGATTAATAATGACACATAAAAGGGCAAATGTTCTTTGTCAGGCCTCTGCAACATTACTTTTAGATTTAAGAAAAACTAGACCAAGTGCATTATTCCAGATGGTAATAAGATGTCACTGCTAAACGTGAATAATGATACGAGAATAAGGACATATTTTTTTTTTTAACTAATACAGCATAATAACTTGATAATCGTTCATTTACCACTGACAGCTTTGAATCTTACAAGTTTACTGTTGCCTCGTATATGGATGCGTGTGGTTTTTGGACAACAAAATGCCAGAATATTCACTAAATATGTTTTGAATTAAATGGAAAAAATTCCGTGATGAAGAACAATGAAATGAGTCCATGCATTAGATAAATTTATGGAACACTTGTAAAGTAGGAAAAAGTAATGGTATATATGAAAATAATTCAAATATTTAACTGTATGATATTTTTGTTAATATGATAACTCTCTAGACTTTCAGAGACAAATCTTTTACATAGTGAATTTGGACAATACCTGTAGATGAAGACATTAGTCTCTGGAATCCTATAGGATTACTGTATCTCCAAAATAAAAAAATATATATAGGTTGGATTATTATCTATTGATTTTTTTAGTATACTGTTTTGCTCTTTAAGAACAACCGGTACTCTCTATGTTTAAGATTTAAGCAATTAATCATGATTTTTATTTTTGTAATTTGAATAAAAAAAAGTTATCCATCTATCCTTGACGTATCTGTCAGAATGAAGAAAAGATATGAAACTATTTATTTATAGGACAGAACTATAATTTCACCTTCAGTTTTCATGGAAACCGTTTCTTGGAATGCCCCCTGCAGGGTAATGTGTCTCCTCCTCCGGGATGTGGTATTGTTTGTTCCCATGCCATGCTCACGTATCCTGCTTCGTGAGCCTGGCCGTTGAGCATCGAGTCACTTGAAATAATAACTAAGCCCTCCAGTTAGCAAAATCTTTCAATCTAGATAAATGCATTTGAGATGATCTACCTCTTTGAATTTGACATTTCGTAAAGATGCAAGCACAACAATAGGGAAGATGCCCTACTACTGCCACTGTACATTGCAATTTTGTTTTTACAGTCCCTCTTTATACCTAAGAGAGAGAAATTATGCCGAGTGCTTTTTAGATGGTGAATAAGTGACATTTGATACCCATTTCACTTAATACCACTTTCCATTTTCTATAGTAATGCTTCTTGCCAATTCAGACAGTTTCTGTGTGGTCTCATGAATTTGAATTTATCTGTGGAAGATTTCAATGTTAACGATACAGAGCGGCAGAGTTGCATAATAATACATATTATTAGGTGTGGGCGCCTCTGCTAGCTACTACTTTTAGTGAATGTATATCAGTATATTTACAATACTATTCAAAATGAAATAATTGATCTCTCTTGTGTAATATCATTCAAGGGTGTAAGTGTTCTTTAATGCTTGACCATATCTTGATGTCAGCTAGATTATAAGATTGAAAATGTCCTGAATTTTTGGCCTTCCCCAAACCTAGTTCTCTAAATATGTTAAAGTATTTTACAGTTTAGTTGAAAAGTATTTTAAAATTATAATCCGTATTGATAAGATATTTAAACATTAAAAAAAAATATCATAAAGTAAAGGCATTTGGGTATAAATACCCTGTCCTGTCATTCTTAAACATCAATATCTTTTATCAATATTGGTTCATGTCACATGGAAGCGTTGCTTTGATATTTTATTTTGTGAAACACTGGTCAAAAATTTCCTATCAATTAGGTTTTCCCTGCTTGAAAGTTTCTTGTCGTTTTATGAGATTTGTGAGAGAATTGTGAAGGGAAAAACATCAACTTAGATTGAAGTAGTTTTTTCAAGAATAGTATATGTATGCTCCTAAGAATACCTTGAATATTAGATGTAGTATTCATGCAGTGATGTTTGTAAATTTTGTACGAAATTTAATTATGACCAGTAAGATGACCATTTTTTTTTACTGCAGACTAGATAGACAATAGAGAATATGGAATTTGTGATAAGAACATATCTCTCCTTTGCAAGAACTGTTTGCCTTGTATTTCATTACTATATTGATACCACCCGGACATACAGTAGACTTTTAGATGTAATGGTTATGTAATGGTTCATGCAGTAGTGCAAGAGGAAGTCTGTAGAGAATGAGTCATTCCATACATGCTTCATTAACTAATTATAGCACTTTACTGTGGGAAAAATAAGCTAGTTTTTCATTAAAATTGTAAACGAGTGTTTCGACTCAGCTATGCTGGAATTCTGTGTACGGGAATCCACTATCCGATTGCAATGATACTGTGTGAGTACATAGGCCAACAAGAATCCTAGTACCTTCGGGTCCACCATCACCCTTTCCACTGTAGGATGGAATATCTACAACATCTAGTATAGACTGCAGTCCCATTTCTCATATAACATAGTTGATCAAAAGCATTAGATCTCTCATACTTGAAAATATCATGTATAAAACTCTGTGTACACTCATAGCTGTACTAAATCATGTTCTAAACATGAATGTACTCCTCCTAGCGTAGATGTTCAAGTGCAGTATTATCAATCTCGTAAGCCTTGTCTTTGGATAGAAACCACGATGTACCCCTAAATAGTTATCAAATATTCATAATGGACTATATACAAATATACCTGTTGTGTGTTACTTTAAGTAAAGATATCTTAATAAACTATCTGAATAGCGAAATATCCATTGACAAGACTAATAACCAGTTTAAGAAACATTCACCTGTATTAGTTTTTTGTATACCTTAAGATTTCCTATACTTTCCACTTTTCTACTTATTAAGGAGATATACAATTTAGGTACACTGTATAAGACTTGATTTTCAACATTTTTATATCCAGAACAATTAGAGAGAGACGAGTGTTGCTGTTGTGAATCTTCTATTAAGGAAAGGTTTAAGGTTTTGTACTGGAATTCAGACTCAAGTCACCTGATGTTACTCACGTAACCCCCAGGATCAAACTGTTGAGCTTAGCGCCTGTATGTCTGTTTCTTATGGGGAGTGGTTAGTAGACTTGTAGTTTTTAGCTCAAATATGTGGCTGTATCTGCGTAGTCTGTGAGAAAGATTTGACTCTTATATAAATTAAATTTGAGACTGGATTGGATATCAGTAGCTGCAGAAGTGACGACACCTACTAACAAGAGCACCATCTTGAGTGTTCTTGCTTCTAAGAGCACTATCTTGAGTGTTCTTGCAAAAGTGGCCACAGCTACTGGTAAGAGCACCATGTAAAGTGTTCTTGCAGAAGTGACCAAGACTACTAACAAGAGAACCATCTTGAGTGATGAGGAAAGACTTGACGTCTCTTCCATGCATATGCCTTAAGCATGTTTTTTGTGCTCTACGAATGAGTGCCTGTTCAAACCTCAATGTAATGTGTATCATAAACAAACAAACAAAAAATATATAGGTCAAATGACATATGCCGTATTCATACATGAATTTTTATAAGTTAATTGCATATTATTCATTTGTTAATGTATTTGCCTGAATGGTTATGATTTTACAGATATTTATGTACAAATAACCTAAGTTTATATGTGGCGAGGTGGTGCTATGTGTGTGTGTGGCAATGTATTACATGAAGCCAATAAAATGTGAGGTCTCATTTTATTTTAGTTCTTCCCTTATATAATTCACGTGCATGTTCCCATCGTTTCGTAAAAGACAACTGAATCAGATATACTTGGTGGTGGAGGTGTTAGCATACCATACACTAATGCCGTGCATAATTTAAGAAGCAACTAAAGAGTGTATCACTCTTGATGAGGCCTATATGACTTCTCACTCCCATGCCCTGCATATCAATGCAGGTGACCAAATATTATCTCCCGCATGATAGAGGAAAAAGACTCCCTACACACACACTCTTTTTGCTTGTCGTAGGAAGAGATTAATATATAAATATATATTACCTGTGGTGGGGTAGAAGCAAGAAGTATTGAGGAGTGAGACACTGGCTATTCCTCTTTTCCTAATCGTTTCCCTACCAAAGAGCAACCTCCCTCGATTCTTTTGTGACTGTGTTGCTATTTTGGTCATGTATATATATATATATATATATATATATATATATATATATATATATATATATATATATATATATATATATATATATATATATATATATATATATATATATATATATATATATATATATATATATATATATATATATATATATATAGTAAGGAAGCCCATCAGTGAAACAAAACTTATAAAACAATGCTATATTTTATATTTCGGATCCTAACTGGATCCCTTCTCTAGAATAACTTGGGATCCGAATTATAGCATTGTTTTATAAGTTTTGTTTCACTGATGGGCTTCCTTAGTATTTAGTGCTTTATGCAATATATATATATATATATATATATATATATATATATATATATATATATATTATATATATATATATATATATATATATATATATATATATATATATATATATATATACATACACACACACACACACACATATATATATATATATATATATATATATATATATATATATATATATATATATATATATATATATATATATATATATATATATATATATATATATATATATATATATATATATATATACATATATACATATATATATATATATATATATATATATATATATATATATATATATATATATATATATATATATATATATATATATACATATATATATACATATATATATATATATATATATATATATATATATATATATATATATATATATATATATATATATATATATTTATATATATAGTAAGGAAGCCCATCAGTGAAACAAAACTTATAAAACAATGCTATATTTCGGATCCTAACTGGATCCCTTCTCTAGAATAACTTGGGATCCGAATTATAGCATTGTTTTATAAGTTTTGTTTCACTGATGGGCTTCCTTAGCATTTAGTGCTGTATGCACTATATATATATATATATATATATATATATATATATATATATATATATATATATATATATATATATATATATATATATATATATATATATATATATATATATATATATATATATATATATATATATATATATATATATATATATATATATATATATATATATATATATATATATATATATATATATATATATATATATATATATATATATATTTATATATATAGTATATATATATATATATATATATATATATATATATATATATATATATATATATATATATATATATATATATATATATATATATATGTTAAGCACCATCTTTTCTGCTGTCTTGCTCAGGAAACTTAACAGGGAGATAGGGCATGGGTTATCCGGATCTTTTGGCTTAGAAATGGGCTGAATATTTGCCCTGTTCCATGAAGCTGGTCTAACTCCGTGAATATATGTCTTGTTAATCAGAGAGAGTAGAGCAAGGTCCCCTTGGGGCCCCATATTATGAATCATGGAGTATGTGATTCTGTCTGCACCTGGGGCTGTTTTATTGGAGCTCTTGCTCACTCTCTGCAGCTCAGTCAGAGTGAAGGGGGCATCTGTTTAATCTTTGGTGTTGATGGCCTCTTCTACCTCATCCCATCTTGCAGCGGTGAGACTCTGAAGAGTTGCTCTGGTTGCGATGGGGAGCTGGTCGGAGTTAGCTCTCTCTGCGAATTTGGTGGGGAATTCTTCAGCTACCCTGCTGGGGTCCCTGTAGGAGATGGTTCTAGGAGGTCTTTCTTTGGCGATAGAGTTGATATTCCTCCACATTTGGCCCACAGTCTGCATGAGTGGTCAGAAAAGTGGCTAATGAAATTCAATACCTCAAAATGTAAGGTAATGAGAATGGGTACAAGCGCAAGAAGGCCCAAGCTTGACTACTTGGTGGCTTGAGTACAACTTCAAGAGACAGAAAATGAGAGAGATTTAGGAGTAAACATACTAGCAGATTTGTCTCCAAAAATACATATAAATGGCATAGTAAGGGCAGCATATGCATTCTTATCAAATGTAAGGGTAGCCTTCAGGACATGGACAAGGAAATGTTCAGAAATATTTATGTAACCTATGTGAGGCCAAAACTCGAATATGCAGCCCCCGTTTGGAATCTGCACTTGAAAAAGCACATATCTATGCTTGAAAAAGCTCAAAGGCATGCCACGAAACTGGTGCCAGAAATACGCCATCTCAGTTATGATGAGAGGCTGAGGGAATTAGACTTACCATCACTAGAAGCTAGAAGATTGAGGGGGGATATGGTGACAGTCTTTAAATTCCTTCATGGTTATGATAGAGTGGATAGGGATCGATATTTTGATATGGCTGGCTCTAGAACTAGAGGTCATAGTTTGAAGCTTCGTAAGAAAACTTCTTTGCAGGATGTAAGGAAATACTTTTTCAATGTAAGAGTAGTTGACAATTGGAACTGGCTAAGCGAGGAGGTAGTAAATGCTATCTCAATCCATAGTTTTAAGGACAGGTATGATAAATATCACTAAGTACAAAATGGAACTGATCAGGAGACGGGAAGATACGAGCTTTGGACTCTTTCCCATAAACACAACTAGGTAATTACCACTCAAGCCATTTTTTCTTCTTAATTTCTCGTGTCTCTTCAAGGACATGTTCTTTGACTACCTGGAGAGTACAGTAGGAGTCTTCACTGCAACAGTTTCTGTGCATTTTTCGGACGACATTGAGCCAGTGATTGAGTTCTTAGACTCTATCACAGTAGTACCACCTGTCACGATGATTAGCGTGATGTGGTTTGCAGAGGGGGAAGAGGAGTCAGCTGTGGCTTGCAAGGCATTACTAGCTCAACCTCAGCTTGGTCAATATGTCCAGGTGATGTATAAGCTGAGTACCAATTGCTGAGGTGCTCCTGGAATTGACCCCAGTAGGCCCTCTTGAAATTCCATCGAGGAGGAGGATCAGGGATTTGGAAGATTTCAGGAATTGGCAGCTTGAGGTGGATCCTGTAGAGGTCACTCATGACCAGGGGGTGAACTCTCCAAGTGGCGTCTTGTTTTAGGGAGTTGGAGACAAAGGTGAAATCCAGTATTCCGCCTCTGTCATGAGTTGGCTTGTGGTTGTTGAGCAAGGTGATGTCATTTTGGTCGTCCATCAGACTCATGATGTGTCTGCCTGCTGCACAGGAGCTCTCATACCTGAATTTTGGATGGTGCGCATTAAAGTCGCCTACTATTACCAAGTCACTAAGGCTGGCCAAACCAAGGAGGGCAGACAGGTCTAAGTCCCCACTGTGTTGTCTATTGATGTTGTAAAGATCTATGCAGCAGCCCTGTAGTTTATGTTGACAGCAAGGACATAGACACCTTCGCTGCAAAAGACAGGTTGGGTAATTTCTTTGGCCAGTAAGTTTTTCCTGATAAAGGTGGCGCTGCCTCTATTCTCCCCCTGAGTCCAGTGCTGGTAGAATCCCTGGGACCCGGAGACTTTAGGAGTGTTTTGATCTGTAGAGGGTTTCTTGAACCATGATGACATTGATATTGTCAGACTTGGTAATGCCTTCCAAGTGTTGGATATTTTGTCTTAAACTTTGTGCATTCCAGTGAAGGATCTCGAGATTAGGTATCATGAAGATTTAAAAGGTGGAGATGGAAGGAGCCGGCCTGTTAAGGCTGGCGGTGGTTCCTGGAGATGAGGGCTTGGACAATGATGCTATGAGTAATTTCAGCGATTTGACTAAAGGCGTCACTGGGAGAGGCATTGGCAGTTAAGAGTCGAACGGCTGCTTGAATGGCCTGAGTAATGTGGATGGTGATGTCTTCCACCATGAACTCATTCTGTCCCTTACACGTAGATATAAACATTGTTAAAAATAAGTTAATCCTGTACTCACCTATCCGGAAAACCCAAATGTCGTCAGCAATCACGGGACTCCGAATCAATGTCTTCTAATCCACGTATCTCTAAGAAGTTCTTCAACTTGAGTGTTTCGTAGCGTCTCACGAGAGCAAATAATTACTCATTATTAAACGCATATGCACCGTCAATGATAACGGTAGCAAACGTATTTTGTAAATCTCAGCTAAGGCCGATTTCACACATCGTAAGCATGAGTGTCTCGTAGCATCTCACGAGGACAAACTAATTACTCACTCTTAAATGCGATCATGATAACAAATGTATTTCGTAATTCTCAAATACGACCGATTTCACAAATCCTAAACATGAGTGTCTCGTAGCATGTCACGAGGACAACTATCTTCTTGTAAGAAAGTCTCACAAAACTCCCATTGTTTGTAGGACTTCTTGGTACTAGGACTAACTTGAGTTATGACTATTGGGTACAATGAACAGGTGATGAAATAAGCGTAATCAAGATGGCTAAAATCCATTTGCGACTCACATTCCTTTCTCCGTCTTCTATAAACTCCGCATTATACATACGAATATATGTGTACAATTGATATAAATGAATAGGTATACATACTAAGTCTAAAAGTATGCATGCATGCACATAAGCTACAATAAACGAAACTATCATGCAAGACAACAATTACATAATGTTCGTAGAAGTAAATTGTCTTGAAATATATTCAAGACAATATGTGTAACTTTTATATAAATGAGCAGGTATACATACTATGTCCGTGATACATACATGCACTTAAGCTACAATAAACGAAACTATTATGCAAAACAACACTTACAAATGTACGTAGAAATAAACTGTCTTGAAATATATTTAAACCACAATGTATGGAGAGTATTTTTTTTTATTTAGTAATTAATGTATGGAGAGTATTTCTCAGTTAATAATCAAAATGGTGAGTATTTCTTAGATATGCAGAGATTTCGGTGCTACTTTGGCTTGTTATGTACGTGTCATGAATCTACTTTGGTGTGCCATCGACACTTTATATTGTGATCTATAACCTAACCTAACCTAATCTCTATTTAGCATTTTTAACCGATGTACGTGCTGCTTATCGCTAAAATATCTACGGTGTAGATATTTTCCTTGTAGATAACAAGCTAAAGTAGCACCGAGATTTCACTGAATTTATATATCAACGTAGCCAAGGCTGTTAGTTTAGTTTCGATTATTAGTGAATATTTTATATTCTGCTTCTCTGAGTTGCTTTCATCACCATTATTAATATGCCTTATATCATTATTATAATATATTTATTAATTATCGAGTAAATGTAAGTAATGAAGATAATAATAAAACACCATGGGTACCATTTTAGGTCAACATTAAATCTATTTACGAACTGTCTATAATTAGTATGACTTTCTTATCAACAGATATAACACAGAACTAAAAATGATACTCAAAAGTACATTAGGCAGTATTTATTGAATATTCGAATATCTCCTCGAATTGAAATTTTCCGGAAAATTTCGTTTACATGTATATTTATTTAATAATAAACGTTTTAGTGAATCGCAACGTTTACATCCGTTTGGTTCGGGATGGATGAATTTAGGATTTAGCATTCTTATCAATATTTCATTTGCATTAATTGAAATGGATCTCTAGAATAAATCAAAATATATTCAATAAATATTCATATGCTTCCTAAAAGTATATATTAATTTTTGAAAATATTTGATCAACATATTTTTATTTAAAGACTAAACGTGTTGAAATGAATCGCAACATTGTTTACATCCGTATGGTTGGAGCAAGTGAGCCAGACATCCAATGGACAGTTTCAGATTCCGGGAGATTTTATTAAGCAAACCTTCATGATGACAGAAGATTCGTCTTCTAGACACCCCAGAGCAGCCGCAGAGGCCATTAAAGAGGTGTCTCTTCTAGTATGGGGACCAAATATTCGACCTGAACTGTTTGCTAGGTGGTCGCAAGGTATGCAAATCTAAAGAGTGTCCAGATAATTTCGACTCAAAAGTTGTTTGCTCACCTTTACAACGTACTGAGAAAAATATTGTTCCGAAATGCATATTCTCTCCATATACACACCCCATTTTGAAAATATTGGTAACTTTTTGTAGCCGCATATAGTAGCAATTGGTAACCATTTTTATTATATAGTGCGAAGGTAAGGAAAGTTTTTTTTTTTTCAAATAACGGGTAAAACTTTCTGGACAGACTGTAAGGGGTCATGATTAATGATAACGTGGGTGGTGGCCCTGGACCCAACTGGGTCTTAGGTGTTTACCATAGACAAGGCCCACGACCCATACATCATATAATTCGTAATAGGGCGTCATTGTAAGCTAATAACGGAAAATTTTTATTTTTACGCCTCTAGTTAAGAAAAGGTCGCACGAAGTATATTATAATATTAAGTTAGTTAACCCCAAGTTAGCAGATACGTTGATAACTGAGAATTTTTCTTTTTTAGGATTCATTTCACTCTGTGAATGTGATAGGAAGCATTTTCCCAAATACCTACTTTCGATATTTCATTTGTTACTTCCTCTGTGTAATTTTATGACATACAGGATTAGTGTGGAACACCCATCTGCTCTCATTAAATTAATAGAATTTCTTTTTTCTATGAAAATATATTTCCCAAGGACCTCCTTGTACTAGAACTCTTCAAGACGTATATGGGGATAGTGCCTATTGTATATGTATGGCTTCACATCCTACTGAAGAAGATTGGGTCACAGTTTAACAGAAATCTTGGACACAGCAGGACTTAAACATAACCTGTCCATCCTCATCCTTTCTACCAATCATTCTCTGACGAAAATATATCAGGGAGGAAAGGATTGCCAGTGTTGCATTCCCCTATCCCTTTTAGAGAGTAAAAGGATAGCATTCTGTTACTCCTCTCATGAAAATATTGTTAATTTTACATGATCTTCCTTCTCTATCCTGTTTATGAATTCTGATATATTTTATATGGAAGAATATCTCTTAATATTGATTTTTTTTTTTTTTTTGAGAGAGAGAGAGAGAGAGAGAGAGATCATATACAGTGCTATATGCTCATGAGTGTGTCTGATATACCGAAGTAAGCTGTCTGTTTTTTAGTATGGTTTACTACTTCAATTTTTATCTTCAGCAAGTATGAGCAGAATGCCTTGAGAACATATTTGATATATTTGTAAGTGTTTTTGAGTCGTTGATTCTTGTAAAAATGAGTAACCCTGAGAAATCCATGTAAAGTTAAATAACTCCGTCCATGGTACAGTTAGATTAGGTTAGGTAATCTAACTATATATGTAATGTATTATCTTGTTCTCCAGGATTCATCTTCAGCAAGGATGAGACGACAGCCTTGATTCAGACAAGTGGTGGACCTTGTGCCGTTATTGCGCCAGTGCAGGCTTTTCTTCTAAAAAACCTTATAAACAAGGTTCAGTATTCACAGCTCAGGGAGGTAAGCATAGCCACAGTATTTTATTTTTATTTTTTGCCATTTTATGTGTCACTATTAGGTCCCATTTGGGGGTGGACACAGATGGATTTAAGCTGGAGAAGTCAGGCTGGAAGCCCCTGCCGTGGGCTCAGATGTGAGTCCGTCACTTCCCTAGTCGAGCATTCTACCTCTATTTGACAGCAGTACCCAGTTAAGCATGCACTATGCTTTAAGAAATTGTAAAAGACCCACATTATAATATGATTCCTCTTAAAAAGTGAACAAGAAACTTCCTCTCTGTTCTACTTTGTGTCATAAAAGTCGACCACATGGAGTGCAATGAGAAGACTGGGAATTCCCTCCTTTGACAAGTGATTTGCTTTGACTCAGCTACCCCGTTATAAGGGGGATTCTTGCTTCAATATATAGATAAAATGTATACGCAAGTATTGTTAAAATAACTTACGTATTGTTAGAAACCAAGAAACTTAGGAAGTAAAACAAATTTTTCAACTCTTGCAATAGTTTATAGCCATGATATTTTGCTAAGAATTAGCCAGTACAGTCTCATTTATTAAAACTTTTATGTTACTATAAAGTCGACAAATATGTCAGATAAATTTCATACTCTCAAAGTAAAATGCTAAAATGAATCATTATTCGTCAGTGCATGTATCCAAATGGCTTAGATTACTTGCTTTTGACACTTTGAAGAATCTTGCTGTCAGATTTGTGTGGCATTTATTATCTATTTGGCTAGCTCGTATCCAGCTAGTTTTAGAAAACAACAAAAGTAGCTTTGAAATAGATTAACTTGGGTTACGTTATTTATATTGATTTTTTTAATGTGATACATTCCAACTACCATTTCCGATCTTGTATCAGATGTCAGGATATATTAACCTGAGCAAGAATACTTGCTCCTTGTTCCCTTGCTTTGCTTAAAAGTCAACTAAATAGGGTGGAGCGAGGGATCTGGGAATTCCCTCCTTTGCACTTTCCTCCCACTAAGAGTAAATCTTTTTCCTTTGATTCAACCTACCCCCTTGTAAGGGTGATTATTTGATTTGAGATGACACAGACATGTTAGAGCTGGGGGATTAAGTCTGGCTGCCTTTCCTAAAACCCTGCAGTGGGATCAAACCAGCTGTAGTTGCTTCTAAGTTGTTTCTTATTTTTTTTTAACCATATTCCTTTAATACAACTGCCTGTACAAGATCTGATTAGCAGTTTACTCAGAATTAAATACTATACTCATCATGATGACTTCAAGGAACAATCATGCATCAAAATGATCACTGATGATCAAGGTGTATTGTTGGATCCTTTAATATCCTGGCGATATTGATGTACATCGAGTCTCTTGGTTCATTCAGTAGTATGATGCTGATAAGTAGTCAATCTAGGTTTGTGATATGGTATTTGGTTCAGTTTGGGTTTCAACAGGCACTTTAGAACTGTGTTATGTGTCTATATGTCCCCATGTGAGTGTGAGTGAACAGGGGCAAGTTGGAGTTGGGGTTCAAGTCTGGATGTCCATCCTAAAGCCCCGCATTAGTTGCTTCCCGACTCACGCATTCTGCCACTGAGCTACTGCTGTTTCTTTATGAATATAGCAGGTAGGCAGTTTTACCTTTCTCTAAACCTGAGCTCATGAAGAGACTGTTCCTCCATACACTCTACAAGTTCGTGTATGCTCTGAGCCTGCTGAGTTGCTAGGGACTACCTCTTGAGTGACACCAATACCCTTTCTATATATTCCTCAAATAGGTTTTCCAATAAAGGAAGCTGCACAGACTATGAATTAAGCTTGCGACCTCTTGGCTGAGAGACATGTGTAATATCCACTGACCTATTTGCAAGATTTGAGTTGCAGTCCGAGTGGGGTCTTCTGTTTTCTGTATGTGGACTTTGTGATTGGCGTATTCATTTTTTATTCCTCGCCTTGTTATTATTATTTTGACACTTTGTTGCATATATGTGCCAAATTTATCTAATGAGTTTCCTTTCAGTCTCTTGATATAATCATTCATATCATCTTTTCTGCAGAATTTAATATTATGTATATATACATGTATAATGGCCGTAATCCCCCTTGTAAGGGGCTGGTGATTTAAAGCACACACCCAGTCGCAAGCGACTCAGAATCCCCTCTTCTGTAGTTTTCTCCCACAGAGAGTCAAGGTTTTTCTTTGATTCAGCCACCTCTCCTTTAAGAGATAGGTGTAATAATTACTTCTTTACATAATCTGAAGCATTCTGTAGTTAGGAATGTCTTAGTATTTTAGTAGTATGCCATCAAACTGCATATTATGAATCTATAAATTTATGTGTGTATCACTGTGTTCACATAATGATGTTTGCATCATTGAATGTTTTCATGAATGCTATATGCACATAAGTACACTATGCAGTACATCTAATTTGTAATACACTCAATATATGCATATTCTTAATTTCGAATTGTGTTTATTTTTTCAACTATATTTACCTACAACAATTCGGTCTCCCTACTTTAAATTCAAGAGAATGCTGCTTCATTTAAAATTCTCTACCCTCATTTATCGTGTACAGTATATAAGAGAGATAAAACTTAATAGAGTGCTCCACCAACAAGGTATTGTATGGTATATTCATTTTTTTATACCACAATTTTCAACAGATGTAATTTATCAACTTCAGAAAATGGTTGTGTTCTGAACTTGGCTCTTGAGCTATTATGGAAATTTAGTAGGCTGGTGTCCTTTCAGTTTCCAGCTGTTAAGATCCATATTTTTTTCTTTTGGCAAATTATGGAGCTCCTGATAATGGCAGTTACCTCACAGTATTTAAGACCCTTTAAATAGAGTTACATTATTCCTTGCGTTCTTTTTATAGTAATTACTAATCGGAAATGTGGTTTGAATTTTCATTATTTAAATTTATGATTCTTTCCAAGATCGCTATATAGGGTGTTGTGTTAAGTTGTCCTCTCTTTGTGTGTATGCATGTTCTCGCTTGCGTTTTATATTTTCTCAGACACTAAGCATTTGGTGCAAATTTTTTTCTTTTATTCATTGTTGTTGTTCCACAAGCTACCTTGCCAAGTTGCCCCGAGTCCCTAAGGAAGGCCACAGCCAATCCCAGGCTTTTCCACAAAACTGTCAAAGAATGTATGTTGTGTTGTTGGCATATGTGGTTATGAGGTGCTATATTCCATAATATGTTTAATTGTCTGAGGTGATGTGTTACATCCTGGAGAGGTATCAGTCATTGTTGTTTGCCTCTAATGGAATGGTCATGTGGGTTTCTGAGACCATCTTGTCTAAATACTTGTTGCATTTGAGCACATGATATACCTTTTCTTAGTGACTTGCATGTCTGGAGTGTGTACGTTTTGGAGGTTATTATTGTTGTTGTTGTTGGGTTTTCCCAAGCTGCCTAGCCTAACTGCCTCAAATCCCTAAGAAAGGCTACTTTCAGTCCAGGTTCTTGTCCCCTGAGGAGGCAAATTCTAATGGTGAACAGCTAATGCCTTGCAGTTAAATGCATATGTTAGAGCCCCTTCTTTAACATAATTACTTAACTGATACCTTGGGAACGAACATATAAAGTATGGTAACCAATGTTTTTTTATCTACTTATTCAGTGACATAGATTCATGGCATTAGTTTTACCCCAACCTGGCTTGTGTGAGTTGTTTGCTTATAATTGTTATGACTTATATATCTTTTCATAACCAGATATGTTAATAAGCAGAATCAGCTTCTTCGAGATATATTGGTAAAAGAATTGAATACATTGGGATACAATTAACCATACCATAGTAAATCCAGAGTTGTACAGAGCTAATTACATTCTTTCTATTTTTTCCTTGTATCTTTCCTCACCAAGTTGCTTCATCTGCTGGAGCCATCTTGTTTATAGTCTTTGACATTTCCCCGCTAGGCTTGGATTTTTTAGGATTTTATTTTTCACTTTTTATAGATAAATGCTTAAATTTCTCACTGTATTTTCTTTTTTGTTTTGTTTTAGGTTGATAGTACAACTGTGGATCAGTATTTAGCAGTAGCTCTTACAGAAATTCTTTGTCAATGTAAACAACCGTCCACCTTAGGGATGCAGAGTGGAGAAAAGTCAAATTCTCCATCACACTCCAGTGACAATAATTCTCCCTCTAGGCTAGATGAAGGTGAGATGATTATGTTTTCCTTTTGTGAAGTCATGAACCTCTACCTCTAGGCTAGATGAAAGTGAGCTGATAATGTTTTCAATATGTGAAGTAATTAACCTTTCTCCCTTTGGGCTAAATGAAGGTGAGATGATTGTATTTTAGTATGTGAAGTAATTAACCTTTCTCCCTCTAGATTAGATGGTGATGTGATTGTTTTTATATCAGTGACGTACTTATCTTTTGCCAAATATATGTAATATATACCTTGAAGAGGAATTTATTTTGAGTCTTATTGCTAAAACTTTATTTATGCAATAATATTTTATTCAGAGAGAACGAATTCTTAGCATATAAATATGCTGGTGGAGCAAAGATACAAATTTATACAGTATACATAATGGATAAATGTTGACTTTCACATCCCAGCAAGTTAATATAACACTGAAAATACATTTAAAGCAACTAATGAGCAATCATTTCAGTTATCAACTGAACAGTTAGAACAACAAGAGTAAAATTGACTGCAATAGGTTATAAAAATAAGGGTATCCGGCGAGTTAGTCAGAAACATTTAGTCAAACATTCAATTTGTCTAAATCAGAATGTCCAAGATAGTTTGTCTAAAACAATTTGCCTAAGGTACAATTCATCTAAAAACAAATTATCTAAAATACTATTTGTTCAAACCCACTATTTTGTATAATTCGGAATATATGCTATTATCAGTAGTATTTGTCACAGTAGACGGAGTAATAGATGACTTTGAACTATTATGTGATAACAACATATGAAATGTTCTACGTCCACCTTTATTTTCACTAGAGATGTGGATTTATAGTTTAGAGTTCTTAATGATGTGCCCAAAGCAAGCAATGCCATCGGAGGCTGGCATCGAGGGTTTGAAAGTCAAGGTAGCACTCTATTGCTAGAATAGAATGAGAACCCCAAAGAATGCATTTCTTTGATCTTGCAAAACATATAAAACGTCTTTATCAGAATTTTGATCTCTATTATATTATTGATTATATTCGTGGTATTACTCATAACCTTTCTTTTTAACTTATATGAAGTCCTTTTAGTAAATACAGTTCAGTATTTACTATAATGAAGTCCTTTCTAACTTTCAAGGATGTTCTTTTAGTAAATATTTTTTTATACATTATTAATTAAAATCAACCTTTGTTCAATTTTTTCCATACTCACTTCATATTTATCAAACAAACATATACACTTCTAGTTATTTTCATTTACTAGTCATATTGTATTTTAGTTAAAATTTACCTTTATTAATTTCATTTTAGACGAGCTGTATATGACAAATTGATATAGGTAATTAGTGTTTAGATGAATTATATTAGATAAAGTCTCCTAGAACCAAAAAAGAAGATATAGTTGTGATCTCTTGTAAATACTTCTTTCTGTCTCAGAAAAGAAAATAAGATACGGATGTTTTTCATGATTTTTTTTTTTTAATAACAGGTCCTTTTGAAATTGCCTGTTTGGATGATCCTTTACCGCAGACCAATGACTATTTGACTTCAAATCCACATGAAGAGGAGCCGCCACCTAATTTAAGTGCCAAAGATTACAGCCTTTTTCATTCCAGTGTTAGGTAATTTTAGAGTTTCTGTAAAAGTTGCCTTTTCATTTCATCTGCTGATAGCATTAATCATTGAAATATACTCTACTATTAATAATTACGTGCCCATTTTATCTGACGATAGCATTAATCATTGAAAGTATGCTCTTCCTAGTTACGGTTCCATTTTATCTTAAGAAAGCATTCATCATTGGAATATAGAGTAAAATGCTCTTCTTTTTACTCCAACATTTAGTGATATTCTTTGTAAAGGGCATTTTCATTTCAGTAATTCACTATTGATGTATTTTTTCTTTACCTTCTCTTAAATTTCTTTATTTAGCAAAATTATCCAATGTCTTGAGAGGCTAATAATATATCCCATTATGTATGGGCTTCTCCTAACAGGGAGAGCAGGGTGGCCACACCCAAAAGCAAGAAAACTGAACGCTGACAAGAAATAAAACTCGTTTCCACCTCTTTAACTGTACACTTTCACTCATGATCACACTTACATATGTCATATATTGTGAACAAGGTCAAGTATTCAGAATGAGGCCTCAGTTTTCCTATGTTTACTGTGACCCCCCCCATAATGAAGGCTTAATTTTGCTTATTGACATTATAAGCTTTGAATAAAGCAACATCTCTAAGTTGACATATAGATGATCCATCATGGTAAATTATTTTACAGCAGTCACTTAACCTCTTCACGTACAAATTTTTTCCAAAATTCATTGCAATTGCAAATGAATTTAGTGAGAAAAATTCGAGAAATGGATATTTTTGATATGCCACCTGTTACTTAAATGCTGTAAGCGTGGTTTGCAGATTTATGATTAACACGAAAATGTTTGTGTCTGCCTTAACAAAGCTTTGAGATAGCCAGCATAGATGAGAATACTTGTTCAAAGTGTAATTTGATATAGTAAATTTTTGACAGTATATTTTGTCCTTGCTGAAAATGTTAAACAGGCAAAAATTGGATGTTTTGCTGTGTCTGGGTTCAGATTTTAATATTCCCCCTTTTTTTTAATAGGTTACGGCAATTTGAGAGCATCCACACTCTGCAGGCTTACCTAGAAAGTAATTTAGAAAAGTACAAAGCTCAATACGGTGTCCTTCTTTTTCTCTACTCTGTTATATTAACAAAGGTAATTGTCTGTGTTCTCCCTCACTTGAATGGGGAAGTAATTGTCATACTTAATACGATCCATCATATAAGTAGCATATATCATAATGTTGACTCAATACTTTCCATTATATTAACTAACGTAGTTGTTATATCCAACACCATTCACTTGGGGACTAATTGTGACATAAAATAGTTCATGATATAAGTAGCATATATCATGATGATGACTCAAACAGTTCTCTTCAGTTTCTCTGTTATATTAACTAATATATATATATATATATAATATATATATATATATATATATATATATATATATATATATATATATATATATATATATATATATATATATATATATATATATATATATATATATATATATATATATATATATATATATAGATATATATATATATATATATATATATATATATATATATATATATATATATATATATATATATATATATATATATATATATATATGAATCATTTTTTTTTTACCCCGACCGGGACTCGAACCTAGGACTTATGATTACTAAGTCAAGGCGCTACCACTACACTACAGAAGGTTAAAAGGAATCCAACCTTATAGCTTATATCTGCTATACTTAGGAATGAACGCATTCTAACTGAATGCCACTATGTTCATATTACAGATTCCCCAACCTCACTCGTGGCTTCATTTTAGCATTTAATTCAATTCCCAATCTCATTCGGGCCATGAAATAAACAAATAAGCACATTACATATGTGAAAACATGACTCATTTTTTTTTACCCCGACCGGGACTCGAACCTAGGACTTATGATTACTAAGTCAAGGCGCTACCACTACACCACAGAAGGTTAAAAGGAATCCAGCCTTATAGCTTATATCTGCTATACTTAGGAATGAGATTGGGAATTGAATTAAATGCTAAAATGAAGCCACGAGTGAGGTTGGGGAATCTGTAATATGAACATGTGGCATTCAGTTAGAATGCGTTCATTCCTAAGTATAGCAGATATAAGCTATAAGGTTGGATTCCTTTTAACCTTCTGTGGTGTAGTGGTAGCGCCTTGACTTAGTAATCATAAGTCCTAGGTTCGAGTCCCGGTCGGGGTAAAAAAAATGATTCATGTTTTCACATATGTAATGTGCTTATTTGGTTATTTCATGGCCCGAATGAGATTGGGAATTGAATTAAATGCTAAAATGAAGCCACGAGTGAGGTTGGGGAATCTGTAATATGAACATAGTGGCATTCAGTTACAATGCGTTCATTCCTAAGTATAGCAGATATAAGCTATAAGGTTGGATTCCATGTTAACCTTCTGTGGTGTAGTGGTAGCGCCTTGACTTAGTAATCATAAGTCCTAGGTTCGAGTCCCGGTCGGGGTAAGAAAAAAAATGATTCATGTTTTCACATATGTAATGTGCTTATTTGGTTATATATATATATATATATATATATATATATATATATATATATATATATATATATATATATATATATATATATATATATATATATATCATATACTATATATATACACCTTGTTCCTTTTATACGCGATTTTTTTATCCGCGAAATTGCAATAATGCCCCCCAAAAATAATAGTAAAAAACTCGGAATTCGCGAATAATGCCCCCCCCCCCTTTTTTTTTTTTTTTTTTTTTTTTTTTCACTGTGACACCAGGATGGACCAAAAAATGATAAAATAGAACAGCCTTTATCAGGCTGTAAAGAGAAACAGATGGAGAGTGTAATGACCTGTCAGATGTGAAGGGATTATAAAAGATGTGTAATGAATTTCCAGCTCTCTGCTGGGTTTTAATATACCTCTGCATTACTCTCATGATGTCTATTCCAAAAATTCTCCTTAGAGTTATTATTATTATTATTATTATTATTATTATTATTTTTAACAATACTTTTCCTTTGATGATGATTGTGGAGATTATTATTATTATTATTATTATTATTATTATTATTAATATCATTATTATTACGAATTTGTAATTAAACCATTATTTTTACAATAAATAATGTAGTTTTGGTTGAATGAACAAGAGTTAATTAAAGATTCTCTCTCTCTCTCTCTCTCTCTCTCTCTCTCTCTCTCTCTCTCTCTCTCTCTCTCTCTCTCTCTCTCTCTCTCTCTCTCTCTCTCTCTCTCTCTCTCTCTCTCTCTCTCTCTCTCTCTCTCTCCAACATTCTATTCTACCCAATAGGGTGGGTGTATATATAATGTATAATGATGATGATCTTTTCTTATCATAATCCTCTTTGTACTGGTGGAAGAAGCCTCCGTGGGCACTTATTTACTATATTGAAAAAAAAAAAATTAATATTGTAAATAAGCGCCTGCGGAGGCTTCTTCCACCAGTACAAAGAGGATTACGATAAGAAAAGATCATCATCATTATACATTATATATACACCCACCCTACCTCTGTCATATGTCTATCTAATCTACATTTGAAGGTGTCCAAGGTATTGGCATTTATTATCCTACTAGGAATACTCTACGGTATTACCAAGCCAATTTTCACCAATTTCCCTTCTGAACCTAAATTTATCAAGATTAAATCCATTACCCATTACGAGTTCTGGTTTGATCATGAATTTTTAAAACTTTATTAATATCACCCTTGTTAATCCCTTTAAACCATTTATGCACCTCAATCATATCCCCCCTAACTCTGTTCCTCTCTAGAGAATGTAGATTAAGTTTTTTTAATCTGTCATATGGTAGATTTAGGCATTGCATAATTAATTTTCTTTTTCGTTTTCTAGTCTTGCTTTGGTTATTTATAATTCTTATTTTATCTTTGTATACATTTGCAGATAGAGGTTCGTTCTCCTGCATCCTCCTCCTCTTCTACCACATAAGTTACTTGCTCACTGCCACCATGCATGTCCCAGTGTACTGTATAACTGTTGCCCACTGCATAATAGAGTAAAGTATAGTAATGTATGTTAATTTCTAGCTGTAAAGTGAATATGAATATCTTTTGTATACTCTTTAAAATAGATACAGGGCTTTCTGCTTTGCTATGTAGTAATAAAATATGTTTTTTACTTATCTTATATCTTTGGCATGGTGTGTCTATGTAAGGTTTGGAACGTATCTATGCCCTTTATCATTGTTTCCTATGGAAAATAACTCGTTTTTTCACGCGATTTTCCATTTACCCGACACTTCTGAGAACCAATCTAGGCGTTATTCTGAGAACTACGTGTATATATATATATATATAATATATATATATATATATATATATATATATATATATATATATATATATATTATATATATATATATATATATATATATATATATATATATATATATATATATATATATATATATATATATATATATATATATATATATATATATACAGTGTTGCCTCACTTATCACGGTAGTTCGGTTCTGGGACCCGCTGCGAACCAGGAAATCCGCGAAGTAGGATCCGCCTATATGTTCATAGATATTTTAATATATTTTTACGTTTACACTGTATAAACCCTCCCTGCACTGTTAAAAAAACACCCTTTTCATTATAAATAACAGCAAGCAACGTAAACTTTTATGAAAGTGATAGATAAAATTACGGTGAATGAGGTGATAATGACGTGACATACATACTCATTTACAATTATTTTTTCGTTTACGTACTGTATAAACCCTCCCTGCACTGTTAAAAAAACACCCTTTACATCATAAATAACAGCAAGCAACGTAAATTTTTATGAAAGTGATAGATAAAATTACGGTGAATGAGGTGATAAGGACGTGACATACATACTCATTTACAATTATTTTTTCGTTCACGTACTGTATAAACCCTCCCTGCACTGTTAAAAAAACACCCTTTACATTATAAATAACAGCAAGCAACGTAAATTTTTATGAAAGTGATAGATAAAATTACGGTGAATGAGGTGATAATGACGTGACATACATACTAATTTACAAAGATAAAATTACGGTGAATGAGGTGATAATGACGTGACATACATACTAATTTACAATTATTTTTTCGTTTACGTACTGTATAAACCCTCCCTGCACTGTTAAAGAAACACCCTTTACATTATAAATAACAGCAAGCAACGTAAATTTTTATAAAAGTGATAGTTAAAATTACGGTGAATGAGGTGATAATGACGTGACATACATACTCATTTACAATTATTTTTTCATCTACGTACTGTATAAACCCTCCCTGTACTGTTAAAGAAACACCCTTTACATTATAAATAACAGCAAGCAACGTAAATTTTTATGAAAGTGATAGATAAATTTACGGTGAATGAGGTGATAATGACGTGACATACATATCATTTACAATTTTTTTTTTCGTTTACGTACTGTATAAACCCTCCCTGCACTGTTAAAAAAAACACCCTTAACATTATAGATAACAGCAAGCAACGTAAATTTTTATGAAAGTGATAGGAAAACTTACCGTGAATGTGATGATTACGTGACATACATACTCATTTACAATTATTTTTTCGTTTACGTACTTTATAAACCCTCCCTGCACTGTTGAAAAAACACCCTTTACATTATAAATAACAGCAAGCAACGTAAATTTTTATGAAAGTGATAGATAAAATTACGGTGAATGAGGTGATAATGACGTGACATACATACTAATTTACAATTATTTTTTCGTTTACGTACTGTATTATTCCCTCCCTGCACTGTTAAAAAAACACCCTTTTCATTATAAATAACAGCAAGCAACGTAAATTTTTATGAAAGTGATAGATAAAATTACGGTGAATGAGGTGATAATGACGTGACATACATACTCATTTACAATTATTTTTTCGTTTACGTACTGTATAAACCCTCCCTGCACTGTTAAAAAAACACCCTTTACATTATAAATAACAGCAAGCAACGTAAATTTTTATGAAAGTGATAGATAAAATTACGGTGAATGAGGTGATAAGGACGTGACATACATACTCATTTACAATTATTTTTTCGTTCACGTACTGTATAAACCCTCCCTGCACTGTTAAAAAAACACCCTTTACATTATAAATAACAGCAAGCAACGTAAATTTTTATGAAAGTGATAGATAAAATTACGGTGAATGAGGTGATAATGACGTGACATACATACTAATTTACAATTATTTTTTCGTTTACGTACTGTATAAACCCTCCCTGCACTGTTAAAGAAACACCCTTTACATTATAAATAACAGCAAGCAACGTAAATATTTATGAAAGTGATAGATAAAATTACTGTGAATGAGGTGATAATGACGTGACATACATACTCATTTACAATTATTTTTTCGTTTACGTACTGTATAAACCCTCCCTGTACTGTTAAAGAAACACCCTTTACATTATAAATAACAGCAAGCAACGTAAATTTTTATGAAAGTGATAGATAAAATTACGGTGCATGAGGTGATAATGACGTGACATACATACTCATTTACAATTATTTTTTCGTTTACGTACTGTATAAACCCTCCCTGCACTGTTAAAAAACACCCTTTACATTATAAATAACAGCAAGCAACGTAAATTTTTGTGAAAGTGATAGATAAAATTACGGTGAATGAGGTGATAATGACGTGACATACATAATCATTTACAATTATTTTTTCGTTTACGTACTGTATAAACCCTCCCTGCACTGTTAAAAAAACACCCTTTACATTATAAATAACAGCAAGCAACGTAAATTTTCATGAAAGTGATATATAAAATTACCATGAATGGGGTGATGATGATGTGACACACATACTCATTTACAATTATTTTTTCGTTTACGAACTGTATAAACCCTCCCTGCACTGTTAAAAAAACACCCTTTACATTATAAATAACAGCACGCAACGTAAATTTAAAAAAAAATGAAAATACTGAAAATTTTTTTTCAATATTTTAATATTTTTGCGCATACCCATAAAATAAAATAATAATTTATCCAAAAAAAAAAACGCGATAGAGTGAGAAAGCGAACCAAGAAGCGCGAATAACCGGGGTAACAGTGTATATATATATATATATATATATATATATATATATATATATATATATATATATATATATATATATATATATATATATATATATATATATATATATATATATATATATATATATATATATATATATATATGTGTGTGTGTCCATATATTTTTAGGGGGTCCCTGTTTTAAGTCAGGGTTCCGTTCTGGACAACTGATTTAAACCGGATTTAGACGTGAGTCGGAAAACCCCTAAATTCGAACCTAGGTCCCCCAATGCTACCAAAACTTAGGAAAAGAATCTAAGTTCTAAATCTAATAAGTAAAAATATTAAAAGTACTGTACACTTTGCAGTATTGCTTACCTTTACTACTCTGGTTGGCTTGCATCTGGATGACTGGATAACTTTAGTCCCCATATCCAACTTGGTGTTGCACGGCTTAGACCAGCGAATGAGCACAAGAACAAGTGGACAAAGCTTCTTACCCCTCTCCCATTTTCACTGCATTAAACAGCCTATTTTCTCTCTCCTGAATCAACAGGAGCCACTAAAAACATCTTATTACTAATCATGTTGATAATATGTAATCACAGCGAATGCGTACGATAAACAGTATGGTGGACGAGAGGTTGAGAAGCAGTGCCTTTACAACGGCGCTTCTCTTAAAAATGCGTTCTAATTGTTCTTATTGTGTGTCCTTTTGGTTTCTCTCTTTCTGCAAAATTTATGTTTGGTAATATTGTAAATAAATTATATCTAATTTCTTCAAATAACTAGATACATAAATATATAAATAAATAAAACCATGAACTCGATATATACATATACAACAATGCCATATGACTATTCTTTCGCCAACCTCAACAAACTCTTTCACGTAAAGATCGTATTTACAGCTATGTATTTGGTAATTTTATTAATAAATTACGTCTAATTCCTTCAAATAAAAATATATATAGACAAATAAGACCCTTAACTTGATACAGTATATACTTATACAACAGTGCCCTGTGACTATTCTTTCACCAATCTCAACAAACTTTTTCTTATAAAGATCGTATTTACGGCTATGTATTTGGTAGTTTTGTAAATAAATTTAGTCTATTTCCTTCAAATAACCAAATTCATAAACAAATAAATTAATAAAACCATTAAATTGATACAGTATAAACAGTACGTATACAACAATACTGTGTGACTATTCTTATGCCAACGTCAACAAACTTTTTCGCATAAAAATTTAATTTACAGCTATGTATTTGGTAATTTAGTAAACACACCTAGATCTTGGAATAACGTAAAGATAGGTTCTCAGAAGTGACAGGTAATGTGAAAATCGCGCAATGTAACGAGTCATTTTCCATAAGAAACAATGATAATGGATATAGATACGTTTCACAACTGTACTATGCCAAAGATATAAGATAAGTAAAACATATTTCATTAGTACATAACAAAGCAGAAAGACCTGGAGTTATTCATATTAACATGCAAATAATATAGAGTATAAAAGATATGCAGATTTACTGTACAGTCAACATATTAATGCACTCCATTATGCTGTGAGGAACAGGCATACACTGGGACGTGCATGGTGGCGGTGAGCACGCAACTTGAATGGTAGAAGAGGAGGAGAATGCTGGAGTACAAACCTCTATTTGCAAACGTTTTTGCTCTCGCACGCTTTTTCCTTGACAATATTATATGGAAGTTTGTTTGCTGTTTGTTTTTAATGCTTTTTTTCCATTCTCCATAATATCCGATCGCATTAAGCGGTAGAAGAGGAGGAAGATGCGTGTGAACAAAGCTCTATCTGCAAATGTTTTGCCGCCTCCATATTAGCTGATGCACTCTCGCGCACTATTTCCTTGATGATATATGGCAAGTTTGTTTGCAGTTTGTTCTTAATGCTTTTTTCCATTCTCTCCATAATATCCAATCGCATTAAGTGGTAGAAGAGGAGGAAGATCCGGGAGAACGAACCTCTATCTGCAAATGTTTTGCCGCCTCCGTATCAGCTGATGCACTCTCGCACGCTATTTCCTTGATGATATTATATGGAAGTTTGTTTGCTGTTTGTTCTTAATGCTTTTTTTCCAATCTCTCCATAATATCCGACTGCATTAAGTGGTAGAAGAGGTGGAGAATGTGCGAGAACGAACCTCTATCTGCAAGCGTTTTGCTGCCTCTGTATCAGCTGATGCGCTCTCGCGCACTTTTTCCCTGACGATATACACACCTTAACGCGAACACAGTTATAACAAGCGATATATCCATGCAGTATGCTGAGTAAAGAGACACTGAAGCGCATGGCGGAAAAGTGCCTCCAAGGCGGTCGATTATTTACTAAATTTTTTTTTTTTTTTTCTGGTCATTATTCGTTTATTTCGCATATATTTACTATTATTTTTGGGGGGCGTTATTCCAATTTTGCGGATTTTAAACATGCGTAAAATGCGAAGTGAGTGTAAATTTAATCAATGTCCTTCAGATAACCTAATACCTAAACAAACAGATGAATAAAACAATTAAATATATATATATATATATATATATATATATATATATATATATATATATATATATATATATATATATATATATATGTGTATACAAAAATGCCCTGTTGCTATTCTTTTGCCTACCTCAAACTTATTGATAACCTAATACATAAACAAATAGATGAATAAAACCATTAACTTGATATATATACATATAAAAAATGCCCTGTGGCTATTCTTTCGCCTACCTCAAACTTTTTTGCTTAAAGATTGTATTTACAGCTATGTATTTGGTAATTTTGTAAATAAATTAGATCTAATTCCTTCAAATAACCAAATACACAAAACAAAAAAACCACACAGAACATGATGCCATGAAAACTTCATTTGCTGATGCACTAAAGGGGAATGTGGCAGTAAAAGAGGCTGTGAATGTGGTGGTACTGGAAAACATACAAACAATTGACTATAAAGATACAGTAATAGAATAAATGAAAGACGTTGTGATGGAAAGGGCAAATCCACTTATTAAACAGGCACTTGATAAAGAGAAGACAGTGGTAATCTCCGGCATAAGCGAATCCCAGGAGCCAACATGGCAAGGGAGACTTGATGAAAATAAAGCTAGAAATTTAGACCTGATAAGAAAGCTTGGAGTAGTATGTGGCCCTGAGGATATTGTAAACATTCACCAACTAGGTAAATATTCTAGGGAGGGAAAGCAAAGACCAACAAAAGTAACCTTTGAGAGAGAGGACACATGTAGAGAAATATTGCTGAGAAAAAAAACATAAAAGACTTTCAAGAATTCAAAGAAGTGTTCATTAGACGATACAGAACACAGGAAGAGATGGAAAGGATCAAAATCTTGTTGCAAGAAGGTTAAATGATGAAAGAAATGAAGAAGAGAAGAAAAGTGTTCATTTCTGAGTTCTTCCAGACAAAAGGGAGATAAAGAAGATAATGATAGAAGATCAGGGGATGAGGCCTCCTTAAGATTGTTATACACAAATGCTGATGGATTAGCTGGTAAGGCAGTAGAATTAAAAGATAGGATTCACAACAGTAAGGCAGATATAGTAGCAGTTACAGGGATTAAGTTGAGTGAGGACATAAACAGTGTCACAGTTTTTCCTAAGGGCTTCAGAATATTAAGGGTTGAAAGATCTGAGAGGACTGGTGGAGGGATAGCACTGCTTTGCTATAGAAAGTGAGCTCAAGAAATTTCTTGTTGCTCTCATAAATACTGGGTCAGATAGCATTAAAAAAAACTTGTATATAACCCACAAACAAACCAGCATAGGCTAGAAGTTTATGAGTAAAGTCATATAGGTACTATTCAAGTCATAAACTCAGTTGTTAACATTGCACCAGAGAGAAAATGTAGGATTTTGATTATGGAAGATTTTAATCATAGAGAGATAGATTGGATAAATCTTGACCCACACAGTGGTGAAGACTCATTTGGGGCAAGATTCCTAGATTGCATACAAGGGAATTTCCTACATTAATATGTACTGGAACCAACGAGGGCCAGGGAAGGGGATGAGCCATTGCTACTTGATCTGGTATTCGCAGATAACGTGTTGGATATTGAAAAAATTGAGTATGAACCACCCATTCGAAATAGTGACCACTGTGTGTTGTTGATGGAGTATATCATTGAAGATGTTTTGCCTGAGAGTAAAGGCACTGAGGACACGAGGAGGAACTAATCGAGAGGAAATTACATCAAAATGAATGAGTTTTTGCAGTTATTGACTGGAGGACCGTATTTAACAACAAATCTGTACAAGAAACGTACGACATCTTGCGAGAAATATGGGAAGATAGTAGATTGCTGCATACCTGTCACCAAAGTAGGTGTAATTCATGCCAGAGAGAAATTGTTCAATAATGAGTGTAAAAGAGCTAAGGAGTTGAAAGACAAATGCTAGAAAAGGTATAGGAAGAGGAAGAACATAAATGCCTGGCAGACCTATAAAGAGCAAGAAATGATTACCTAAGTAAAAGAAGAGAGGCAGAGAGAGACTATAAAATGGACATCACCAGGAAGGCTAAAGAAAATCCCAAACTTTTCCACAGCTTTATCAGAGAAAACTGAAGGTAAAAGAAGAGGTTTTAAAGCTTAAGAGAGCGGATGGAAGCATCACTGAGACAGATGAGGATATCTGCAAAGAATTGAACAAGGAGTTTCGGTATATACAGTAGAAAATACCCCACCCCCTCAGATTGCAGAGATAGAAACTCATGGTCCGGTATTAGAGAACATCATCCTTTCACCCACAGAGGTATGCAGAGCGCTGATGGAATTAGATGTCCATAAAGCTACGGGTCCTTATGATATATCCCCTTATATACTTAAAAAATGCGCAAATTCAATATCAGCGGTACTAAGTATCATATTTAAGAAATCCCTGGAGCTGTGGGAGATTCTAAGTTTCCTTGTAGAAGGTTGGCCCATGGCACCAACTGCCCGTTGCAATACTACAGCTGAAGGGTCTTGTGAACTTAGATAAGACTGTACAGGACAGTTCGATGTTAAGTCTTCCTTCAGTTACGATTCTCTTTCTATGCCTACATCAACACCGAATATTCTTGGATATTCGTTACACATCTCTTATTATCCTTTCACATCTGACAAGTCACAATACTCCCCATCTCTGTTTCTCTTTATGTTTTCTTCGTACCCAGGCTCGATGAGGGTACATTTATTTTACCTTTTTTGTTACCTGTCCTGGTGCCACAATCATAAAAAAAAAAAAAAAAAAAAGCTGGAAACAAGCGAACGTGATACCTATCTTCAAAAAGTTATGGAGAAACTACAAAGGAAACGTATATCTCATCACTTGGAATCCTTCAACTTTTTGTCAGTGAGACAACATGGCTTCAGAGAAGGTAGATCAACAGTAACAAAACTTATTAGTATTTTATGATGAGGTAAGCCAAATCTTACAGGAAAGAGAGGGCTGGGCAGATTGCTTTTTCCTAGACTTCCAGAAAGCATTTGACACTGCCCCACACAGGAGACTTATTAAGAAGCTGCAAGCAATGGCAAGATTAGGTGGAAATGTCATGAAATGGAAAAAAAAATACTTAGAAAGAAGGGAACGTAGGTTAGAGTAAGACACTCAGTGTCTGAATGGAGAAGAGTTAGTAGTGGAGTTCCACAGTTTTCAGTTTTAGGGCCACTTTTTTTCCTTGTACAGTATATGTCAATGACCTACCAGAGTCTGTAAATTCATTCATGAATATGTTTGCAGATGATGCAAAGATTGTGTAGAAAGTAAGAAATGAGAACAATGGTAGAGAACTTCAGGAAGATCTAAATAGTCTGCATGAGTGGTCAGAAAAGTGGCTAATAAAATTCAATACTTCAAAATGTAAGGTAATGAGAATGGGTACAAATGCAAGAAGGCCCAAGCTTGACTACTCGGTGGCAGGAGTGCAACTTCAAGAGACAGAGACAGAGAGAGAGATCTAGGAGTAAACATACTGGCCAATTTGTCTCCAGAAATGCATATAAATGGCATAGTAAGGGCATCATATGCTTTCTTAGCAAGTGTAAGGGTAGCCTTCAGACACATGTACAAGGAAATGTTCAGAAATATTTATGCAACCTATGTTAGGCCAAAGCTTGAATATGCAGCCTCCTTTTGGAAACCGCACTTGAAAAAGCACGTACTTATGCTTGAAAAAGCTCAAAGACATGCCACGAAACTGGTTCCAGAAATTCGCAATCTCAGTTATGATAAGAGGCTGTGGGAATTAGACTTATCATCACTCAAAACAAGAAGATTGAGGGGGATATGGTGACAGTTTTTTAATTCCTGCATGGATATGAAAGAGTAGAAAGGGATCGATATTTTGATATGACTTTCACTAGAACTAGAGGTCATAGTGTGAAGCTTCGTAAGAAAACTTCTTTGCAGGATGTAAGGAAGTACTCTTTTTAATGTAAGAGTATTTGATAATTGGAATTTGCTAAGCAAGGAAGTAGTTAATGCTAACTCAATCCATAGTTTTAAGGACAAGTATGATAGGTATCACTAAGTACAAAATGGAACCGTTCAGGAAACAAAAAAATACAGGCTTTGGGCTCTTTGCCGTAAGCACAATTAGATAATTACACACACAAACACACACACACACACACACACACACACACACACACACTAGAACTAG